>CM076572.1:1391354431-1391632857 GCA_034641835.2 Pinus albicaulis | reverse complement strand
GGAATAAATACATAAAAGAAACTAAGTTAAGCTTAGTTGTACATGCAATAACTATAGATAGTTAAAGCTAACTGAAGCTAAGTGTGTTTTATGTTATGTTAATGTGTACATACATTATATACATACTGTGGGTAAAGTTAACTAAAGCTAATCCACAAGTGCATACACCAGCACGGCTAGTTTAAGACCAACCTTTTGCTAGTCTAGGTGCATGTACACCAACACCCCCCCTTAAGCATAACTTAGGTGAGTGTGATGCAAAATGAATGAGTCCTGGCAACACGGCCATTTTAGGTACCCATATACAATGCATAAAATAAATAAAAAGGAGGAAAGAGGGAAAACCCAGTGGGAAGAAAACCCCCCCTCAAAATATAATGCAAAAGTAGAGAAAAGACAATTGCTAGGCAGTCGTGTCCTTCACCCCAAGACGATCTCGCAGGAATCGAAACTTCTGCTTAGTGAAAGTCTTGGTGAAGATATCAGCAATCTTCTCGGAACTAGGACAGTACTGAAGATTGATGCTCCCATCATGAATGAGTTCTGTAATGAAGTGCATGTGGATCTCGATGTGTTTGGTTCTCTGCCGCTGCACTGGATCTCTGCAAAACTTTAGCGTACTTTGATTATCGCACCAGATGACAGTTGGATGATGGACACTGATCCCAAGCTCAGATAGGAAATGTTGTAGCCAAATTTCCTGAATAGTGGCATTGACAGCTCCTCTATACTCGGCCTCTGCTGATGATAAAGCAATGGCAGCCTGCTTCTTGCTTGACCAACAAATTGGGTCGGATCCCAAACTAAGTACATAACCGGAAGTAGACTTGCGATCAATGGTGTCGCCAGCCCAGTCTGAATCTGTGAACCCAATGAGATTCAAAGAACAATTGGCTGCATAATGAATCCCATAGGTGATTGTCCCCTGGACATATCGAAGGATGCGCTTTGCAGCATTCCAGTGTAACTCATGTGGCTCCTGCATGTATCTGGAAACTGCTCCGACAGGATAGGAGAGATCAGGACGGGAGTGAGTGAGATAAAGAAGACTTCCCACAAGCTGGAGGTACAATGTGCAATCAACCAATGGTGTGTCTTTGCCATTCTCAAGCTTTATCCCTGATAAGAAAGGTGTGGCTGCTGGCTTGCAGTCACTCATGTGAAATCATGCCAAAAGATCTCTAGCATACTTTGGTTGAGAAATGGTAATCCCAGAATCACTCTGATAGATCTCTAGTTCAAGGAAGAAATTTAGCAAGCCCATGTCTGTCATAGAAAACCGCTTATGCAATGCAGTTTTAATGTTAGTAATGACAGAAGCTGAACTACCTGTTATCAAGAGATCATCTACGTAGAGTACTATGATCAACAAGGAGTCAATTTTCTTCATAAAATAAACATTGGAATCAGATTTGCAGCGTATAAAATTTTGAGATAACAAATAAGAATCCATCTTTGCATACCATGCTCTAGGTGCCTGCTTGAGGCCATAGAGAGACTTCTTTAGTTTGCATACCAGAGATGAATTGTGCATGTATCCCGGTGGCTGCTCCATGTAGATTTCCTCCTCCAGATCACCATGAAGAAAGGCATTCTTCACATCCATATGATGCACCTCCCATCCTCTTGCTATTTCAATGGAGAGAGCTAGCCTAATGGAATCCATTTTTTCCACTGGAGCAAAAGGCTCATCATATTCAACACCATGTACTTGCTGAAAACCTTTTGCTACCAATCGTGCCTTATATCGACTAACTTGGCCATTTGATGCTTTCTTGGTCCGGTAAACCCACTTGCATCTCACAAGTTTGCGATTGGAAGGTAGCGGAACCAAATCCCAAGTCTCATTCTCAATGAGAGAGTTATATTCCTCATCCATGGCGGCTTCCCATTCAGGATGCCCATTTGCTTCTGCATAAGTTTGTGGATCAGATCCATGCATCATATAAGCATGCATGGGCATGGATGGCTCCATAGCTAAGAGTGCTTGTGAAGCTTCCTCAAACAGAGGGATAGAGGTAGGATCATCAAGGATATCACTCATGCTGCGCCATTTTTGTGTTGAAGGTGGTCGAGAATCTTCCGAACTACATGCAGAAGTATGATCTCGATGTTCAACAACTGGTGGTCTAACAGGGGTCATAGGAAAAGACTCATCTTCATCAGAATGCTGGTCTGAAGTTTCATCTGCATACTCATCAATGAGTGGTGATGGAAACTTGGTAACAAGTTCATCTGCTGGTGCATGCAAAATATCTTCGTCAAACTTTACACTCCTTTCAATAAAGAGCTCTTCAATGTGGATATCAAGCAATCTGTACCCTTTGACTTCATCAGAATATCCAACAGACATGCATGCTTTTCTTTGAGGCTCCAAAGCCTTTCTCTTCTCTGTAGGAATGCGGGCCCATGCTCGAGATCCAAAAATGCGGAAATGACTAACTTCAGGTTGCATGCCAGTCCAAGCCTCAAAATGTGTTTTTCCAGTAACAAATTTATGAGGAGATCTGTTCTGGATGTATGAGGCACAATTGATAGCTTCATCCCACAATTTCGATGGAAGAGATCTTGCATGCAACATGCAATTAGCCATCTCTTTCAAAGATCGATTTTTCCTTTCAGCCACGCCATTTTGCTGTGGAGTGTAAGGAACCGTATGCTGCAACTGTATGCCTGCTTCATTACAAATATTCTTGATATCTTTGTTGACATATTCTGTCCCATTATCTATGCGGAGTATCTTGATGCGTTTTCCAGACTGATTTTCCGCATGCGCTTTGAAAATCTTTAGATGTTGAAAAACTTCAGACTTGAGTTTCAAGAAGTAAACCCAAGTGAATCTCGTGTAATCATCTATAAATGACAACACATATCTTGCTTTGCTCATTGAAAGCACCGGAAATGGACCCATGAGATCATTGTGTACAAGTTCCAAAGGTGAAGAGGCTCTCCATGCATGCCCCTTCTCGAATTTGTCTTGTGGATGCTTTCCAAGAGCACATCCATTAAAAACACCATCTGAAAATTCAATGGTCAGCAATCCTTTGACCATCCCTTGCTTACTAAGCTGTTGCATATATCTGAAATTCAAGTGCCCAAATCTCTCGTGCCAAATCCTACTTTCTTCATTTGCATGCGTAAGTAGCAAAATAGAATCTGATTGAGGAACAAAATCAGAAAATGTATACAGACGAGATTGATCATTTACCTTGCCAGATGCAATCTTCAAGTTGGTTTGCATGTCATAAATGCTCACGGAATCTGGGGTAAATTCCACTTTCCTTCCGCTGCCTGTGTGTGTCATCTGATACACTGAGAGAAGATTCACAGAAATCCTTGGAATATGCAAGACATTTTCAAAACTTCCATCTTCAAATTTCACTCTTCCTTGTCCAGTTGCTGCAACTGCAGAATTATCCCCCATGAGAATGGGAGGACCTGAGTATGCATGTAGAGAAGAAAATGATTCCTTTGAAGAAGCCATATGATGTGAAGCTCCTGAATCGATGATCCATTCTTGCGGTGCAGAATGAAGAGCAATCAAAGCATGCCCATTACCTCTTGGATCTGGTGCTTTTTCTCCAGACTTCTTCTTGGCATTCTCAGGAATGTGGTCTCCAAGATTGTGTTGCTGGAGTGTCTGCGCCATAAGATCTATAGTCTTCTTCATGCATGCCGATTCAGGATGAAAACCACGGTGGCAATAATTGCACATTGAGTGCCCTTTCGTTCATTTCCTTTCCTTTGAGCCAGATGATCCATCAGGGGGTTTGGGATTTCCTCCCTTTCTTGGATCAGGATCCTTCTTCCCTTTTCCTTTCTGATGGTCTTTGGAATTTTCCTTTCCTTTTGCATGCACAGTAAGTGCATGCGCTTTGGAATTTTTAAGTGTGCCCATTTTGATGAGCTTATCTTGCTCATGCATCAAAGAATGAATAAAAGAATCCAGTGAGGGCATCTTCCAAGCTGCACCAGTTGCAGATCTGACTGTGTGGAATGTAGAGACGAATACTGCATACTCTGGACCAAGTTTTGATAAAATGGAAAGAATCAACTCATTTTCTTGCTTGGATTTGTCGATCCCGCATCCTTTCAGTTGAACCAACAAGGCTTTATACCTTGTGAAAAAATCTTGAATGTTCTCAAAATTTCTCGGATCTAATGAGTTTAACTCATTTTCGAGAATGTGACCTTGCATTTCATCCTGTTTTCCAAACAATCCTTCCAAAATTTTCCATACTTCATTTGGAGTTGAACATGATTCAACATGAAATAGAAATTCCGGAGAGATAGATAAACATAGGATGCCGAAGGCCTCGTCCATGCGATTGAAATATCTTGTTTTCTCCATTGCCGATGTTGGTTCAACTTCCATTTCCATGGTTATTCGAAATAAGCCTCTACTTCTGAGATGAAGTTGAATCTTTGGCTTCCATTTGAAATAATTATATGGAGTAAGAATTGCCGATTGTGGAAACTCCAATTTAGACTCCATTCTTTGTTGTTGCTTCAATCTTCTGAACCTGCAAATAAAATTGCTTGTGCACTGATTACAAATCCCTGTGCTCTGATACCATGTAAGATTTTTGAGAAACAAGGATCTAGATCTGCAAAACAATAAACAAGCTTGCAAGAGAAGGAAGGAAGCGAGCAAGAATTGAGAATAGAATGAAATTGATTCTCCAATATTAGTTTTTGGAATAAATACATAAAAGCAACTAAGTTAAGCTTAGTTGTACATGAAATAACTAAAGCTAACAGAAGCTAAGTGTGCTTTATCTTATGTTAATGTGTACATGTGCCACATGCAAGTAGTAAGTTAACTTAACTAAGCAAGTGAACATCACATGCAAGCAGTAAGTTAACTAAAGCTAATCTAGGTGCATGTACACCAATACGACTGGTCACAAGTGCATGTACACCAACAATGATTTTAAATAGTTTAATTAATAGATAAAATAATAAGATTATTTTTCTAATATTTTTTCTAATTAATTTTGTTTAAAATTTAGCAAAGAGTTTTAGATTTAAGTTGTTTTAATTTAATTAATAGAGAAAATGACAAGACCATTTTTTTTAATATTTTTTTCTAATTAATTTTGTCTAAAATTTAGCAAAGATTTTTAAAAATTATAAGTTTAAGTTGTTTAACTTGGAAAGATTAAGTGCCTAAAACTTTTTATGGTGTTGAATTCATTTATGCATTCAACAATATATTTTAAATAATAAAAAATCACAATCTTGCTAAAAATTACATTGTTGGATACCAGAAAAAAAATCATTTTGTCTATTTATTAGATTCAACATATATATATATATGTGTGTGTGTGTGTGTGTGGCTCTAGCAATGTAATTTTTTTAATAATATTGTGATTTATATGGTTTTAATTATTTTAATATTTATATTTATAAAATAAAATTGAATATTATTAATATTTTCTGCAAATTATTTCCATTAATAAAAGGAGGTATTACAATGAGTACATAAAGTTTTCCACACTCAAAAAGACAATAGTGGAAAACCATTGCTTCAACCAAGTGCTACTAAAGAACTGACCATTACTACATGTTCAAACTTGGAAACTAAATACTATTGAGACACAGGAGAAAACAAGACTATTAACAAGAAATATCCATGGTCATAGCCTGTAAACTTTACAAAATGCAAAAAAAGATGACAAGAGTAAAACCATGCCCTTCTGGATTTGCAAACCACCAAGTACATTGGAGAGTGATATGAAGTGAGTAACCATCATATTTCATCCTTATATAATCAAAAATAAGATGGAAACTAAATATTACTAAGACACCAGAGAAAAGAAAACTATCAACAAGAAATATCCATGGTCACAACCTGTAAACTTTACAAAATGCAAAAAAGATGACAAGATTAAAACCATGCACTTCAAGACTTGCAAACCACTAAATACATGGGAGAGTGATATGAAGTGAACAACCCTCATATGCCATCCTTATATAATAAAAAGAAGGTTCACTAAATAGAAGATTCACTCAATAGGAAAACATTAAAGTGTTGACAAGGGAGAATAAGGATAGCCTCCAAGAGTTCCATGCCTAAGTTAGAGTTAAAGAACTATAAGTTTGGTTTAAAGAGCCACTTGTATAATAACATATTTCTTAATATATTATTTTATAATTATACCTAGGTTCAATATGATTTAATATACTTAACATTTTTTTAATATAATTTATATTTATTGATTAAGGTTAACTCATCATAAATTTTATATTGGATAATATATTTCTTAATATAATATTTTATAATTTACAACTATGTTATGGTTAATCTCATTTAATATATAAAATGTCTGTTATAATATATAATTTATATATAACTTAGAGTTAATGAATTTTAAATTAGGTCTCTCTTTTTAAACTCTTTCTCCCAAATTATTGGGCATATTTGGAATAGGATTTAAGGTTCAATTTTGGGAGTATTCTTGGTATTTCATTTTACCCAAAACTATAAATAATGGTTATTTAATTTTTTTACAGCATGGTTAGTATGCTTTCATTCATAGTGATTATGATTAATCCTAAAGTATTACTTTTGTTGGTTACACCCTAATGTGCAAAAGTGTTATTTATGGTGATATTAAATCCCAGTTTTATTTGTATTATAATTACTATGAAAAATATGGTTATATTCAAATCTCAATTTTAAATGTATTATAATTATAATGAAATAAAATTTAAAATCCTTTCTCCACATACACACAAATATATGATTCAAATCCGGATATAATTAGGAAGTATCATAATTAGTAGAAATAAGACAATTTTAAAAATCAAACTAAACATGGTCATTCACAACTTGGATCAACTTTCAACCCTAATTTTGAGTGACTATGTTAGTTAACTTATAATTTCCATTTGAAATTTCAAAAAAAAAAATTTGATTAAAAAATTATAATTATATATATATATATATATATAACTTTTATTACATTACTCTACTATATTAATTTGTATTTTACAAATTGTGATATATTAATTTATTAAAAAAAAAATTGATGTAAACTTATAATATGCTTTTTCAAAACATATCAATAAGAATAAAATATTTATATATGTAATGTGTATTTTAAAAGATAAAATAAAACATTAAAAAAATGATAAATTGAAAAGAAAGATTAAAGAGATTTAGTATTAGTGGAATTTTTCTTTAATTTTAGAATAAAAAGAGAGATAAATAAATAATAATAATAATAATATATAAAGGTCACAATACGCTTAGATTAATCTTAACTCTCAATCTATCAAGCGCAAAGAGGGACCAAATTTTTCTAGGTGTAAAGTTTTGCACTCAGAAAGGATGATTGCACCTCAAGAGATTTGATGTCTCTCAACCCTTGATAGTTTGGAGTTAAGATGGGTCTAAGTTGGCTTAATAATAATAGGGTTTATGTGTTTTAGGAATCAATGAATTTATGGATGTTGTTTTCAATTTTAAATATATCTAAATTTATTTGTGTTTATTTTATTTGTCTAAGTTAGTATGATTTAGGGTTTTAAAGTTTATTAAGAAAATATATTAAATCTATCAATGTTAAGGGTATTGGTTTCAAGTGTAATTAAACAAGAAAGAAATATATGCAAAACTGAATGGAAACCAAAATACACATACACAAGTAAACACAATTAAATTTACGTGGTAAAACCTTGACAGTGTCTCAAGGAATCCTCCATGGGGCAAGGAATTGAAAACTTATTATTCAAAAATGACTCTTAGTCATTGCAAGCCTCTCGGGAAATCCCAATTAATATGGGTACTTCGTTACATAGTTAATCCTTCTCGTTATAAATCTCATTATAAAACTAACTGACAGTGAAAATAATAATGTACCCATAATTACATCATTTGTTGTCACATTTCAACAAAATCCACCTTGATAAAAACTTTCCTAATCCCTTGCCCATTTCCATTCATCATCTCTTTTGCAAGCCAATAGAAGCCAAACACCATTGCAACTTCTCTACTGTAATTGGCTTTGTGATGTCTGCAGGATTATCCTATGTATGGACCTTGAGAGCTACTTTGCCTCCATCAATCACATGTCTCACAAGTGATACCTTATATCAATGTGCTTGGTCTTGTTGTGATAAGCTAGATTTGTAGCTAAATTAATAGCACTCTGACTATCACGGAACACATTCACTTTCTCCTGTGTCCTTTCAATCTCATCAAGTAGGCCTTTTAACCATATTGCCTCTTTACAAGCATCTGTAGCAGCTATATACTCTACTTCAGTAGTGGACAAAGCAATTGGCTCTTGAAGATTTGACATCCAACTAATTGTTCCACCTACAAGAGTAAAAACATAACATGTAGTAGATCTCCTTTTGTCCAAATCACCTGCATAATCAGCATCCACATATGTTCATATTGATCCTTCACTACCATTAAAGATGATGTAATGGTCACTTGTGCCTCTCAAATATTGAAGCACCCATTTCAATGTTTGTCAATGTTCTTCCCTGAGATTTGACATGAGCCTACTAACAACTCCAACTGCATGTGAAATGTCAAGACTTGTCGATACCATCACATACATTAAGTTTCCTACCGCATTTTCATATGGCACTACAAGAAAAGGACATTGGTGAGGGGCGAAAATGGTCACCAAAAGCTCATTGGTGAGGGTCAAAAGAGCCTTCGTCACAAAAAACTGAACGTCACCAAAGGTGGCGTCGCCGAAAGTATAGGTGTTGTGGTGACATTCAAGGTCCGTCACCAATAATAATTTATAGTGACGGATAGTGACCGTCACCATTTCATATGAGCAATGGTGACGGACAATAGCCTCCGTCACCAAAAAATTGAACGTCACCAAAAGTGGCGTCGCCGAAAGTATAGGTGTTGTGGTGACATTCAAGGTCCGTCACCAATAATGATTTATAGTGACGGATAGTGACCGTCACCATTTCATATGAGCAATGGTGACGGACAATAACCTCCGTCACCAAAAAATTGAACGTCACCAAAGGTGGCGTCGCCGAAAGTATAGGTGTTGTGGTGACATTCAAGGTCCGTCACCAATAATGATTTATAGTGACGGATAGTGGCCGTCACCATTTCATATGAACGAAGCGATGATTTTTTGGCAGTGGACCTTTCATGGCCGTCACTAATGGTGCATATATATGGCGACGTTCATTGACCGTCACCATAAACGCATTGGTGACATCAAGGTCCGTCACGAATAATGACTATAATGACAAACAGTGACCCTCACCATTTCATATAAACAACAACGATTTATGGTGACGGACCTTTAATGGTCGTCACTATTGATGCATATATATGGTGGCATTCGTTGACCGTCACCATTTCATATTTTGGTGAGGGTCGAAAAGTCTCACCATAAACTCATTGGTGATGGTCAAAAGAGCATCCGTCACCAAAAATTGATCTTCGTCATTCCCTATATATGAATATCAAGGCACGATGGAATCGAACCACCAACCTCCTGCTTGTAAAGCAGGTGCTCTTCCATTGAGCTAGCACCCTTTAAAAAAATAGACTTTAAACTAGCAATTGCCCCTAAAGGCGCAAAGATACACCAAAGGAATAAGAACCAGGAAAACTGAAAGAACTCAGTGTCCTTGCTCCTATTTTTATTCTACGACACTCTACAAAGTATGATCTTGATCTATGACGTATTTGTGCCGAGTGGTTCTAATTTAATAGTAAATGTTATATTAGATAAAATAAATGAATAATTGAGAGGCCTTACGGGCTAATTTTTAATCCTTACACCAAAATCTCTTAATATTCAAGTCTATGGAACAACTCGTTCAAAGTTCAAACTAAAGTAGATTTTAAATGGAAATCCTAAAACCAGCTAAGTAGTTTACAAATTAACATTTTGGATATAAATTATGTTCAATTTATATGACAAGTTATGCCATAACCTTGAAACTAGTTTCTTAGCTAAAAGACTTTCTTAAGTCAACAATGACAAAGAAACATAGTCATGGCAAGCAAAATTCTCTTTTTTTTCTAACGAGGGTGCATGTAACTTGATAGAGGTTGTATGAGAGTATCAAACCATAAACAATTTCACGAAAACATGGAAATGACAAAGTCTTGTTAAGCAACAAAGGTTTAGTTGAATATATGGAAAGCATCGAGCTAAATGATATAATTAAACTAAAAGTAACTGTAAAAAAATGAAATTTCCATCATATACATCGCATCAACGTATGAATTTGCATCAATGTACTGAATTAATATGACTTCAAATCTTGAAATTTTCCTGCAAAATAACATTTATCATTAAAAATATTTGATCAAAAATGAAGTAATCTCATGAATCCTTCAGATTTATATTGCAATATCCATCTCAGATCGATAGATCTAGAATCTTAAATATTCTTATAACTAGCAATTGCACCAAGAGGTGCAAAGGAACGCCGGAACATGGATAAGAGAAGTGGGGGATTGTATAAAAAAATAATCAAGCGAAATATACTAAAAATGAAATACAACCCATGTGAGGCTAATTTAAATTCAATTGTTGTGAATTTTCAAGTGAAAGAAAGTTTGTAACTGGTGTCCGGCAAGCAGGACTCACAAAAATTTTTATAGAGAAAAACTTGGAAGGGAAATTGAGGTTTGAGGTTTGATGATGTTGATGAAGCACATATTCTACTTGGTGAAAGTGGCCACTGCAAGGATTATTAGGGTTCAGGCTTCTATAGGCAGGATAATACTTTTGAGCTTGAAACAACTTTGCACAATATAGCTTTCAGTTCAAATGGGTGCAAATACATATAAATCAAGCAATTTGAGACCTTTAAATGTATGGTCAGAAGCAACAACTCCAGAATCTTTGCAAATGCTTCTAAACTCTATTTGAAAAGAGGAAATTAATTTGATCCTTGAAGGAAACTTGTTTGGACCAGACATTGGTGAGTTGATAAGAAGCTCAAACAATTGGGCAGCGATTACTATGTGGTGTATTTTCAAAGGGCTCAAAGAGTCATTACCTTCTATATGGCTATATATTTTTGGAGATGGGTTTGAAAATACAGGTAAGAAGAATCAGCCAGCGTCTGAACAGTCGGGGGTGAATTTGAGAAAAAACACCAAAGATCTACCAATTTTGTTGAATGCCTCTGAGCAATGTGGTTTATTGTTTGCTGTCAATTCCTCCTCAGTCATGGATTGCAGGCCTACACAAAATAAGAATATTCTTATGATTGGTCTCTGTTCTAAAGTGAATAATTTAAAACAATATACTCATAACCTAGCACAAAATACAGATTCAACAGAATTAAATACGGAAAACAAGAATAGTGGAAATGATGATTTTGGATTTCAAACTGAAGGAGCATATAAGGGTGAGGATGAAGTGCTTTTGAAATTTCAGTGGGCAGAGGAGACAGAAAGGATGGGCTGCAGCAAGTTTTTGGAGTCTCGGGATAGAAGAGAAGGGAAAAGAGGCAAACTTCAAGTTCAAAGCACGGAGTAATGACCCCTGGAAGGAGAGATTTTGATTCTCTTGTTCAATCTCAGCAGGAAGTAAGCAATGCCTTTGGTCAAGTCGACATTCAATTGTCGTATTCTCTATGGGATGTAGGTGATGGCATTAGCCAAGAGAAGCAGCTGGACAGGGTTTCACATGAATATATCCTTTCTTCATGAATGCAATGATTATCGAAATTATGTTCAAATAAAAGAGATGAGAACAGTGTGCAAGAGGCTTTATAATGTTTGATATGCAAAGAATAGAATATTCAAAATAGTACACATCATATGAGGAGGAGACCTTTAACTCAAGCAATTTGAGACCTTTAAATGGGTGCAAATACATATAAATCAAGCAATTTGAGACCTTTAAATGTATGGTCAAAAGCAACAACTCCAAAATCTGTGCAAATGCTTCTAAACTCTCAATTTAGACAGCTCATGTGCTTACCAAATGAAAATCTCTGACCAAAATTCTAGTTAACAGGCACAATGAAAATAATTAGTTGTTGAAAGATTCAGGATCTGTTTATAAAAATGTCATGGAAGAGGAGTTTGCAGTCAGAGATGTGGAAATAGTGAACGATAATGAGTGTGTTTGGAAAAAAAAAAACTCCTAAGTATGCCCAGGTAAGTGTTACAAAGTTGTCATCAACAACCTTGAGTCAGAGAGAAGAGGAGTCTTCTATGTTACCATGGACTAGTGAAAATATGGCACATACATGTAACCATAAACTAGCTTCTTATATGGAGAAAGCGGAGATAATTTACATGGGCAGTGTAACAACTCGATTTATGGCCTCTGAAGTTCAAGAACCAGAGGATATTTCAAGGCTACATTGTTTCCCTCAAGACAACTTCAGTGAGTACTATATTATACAATAAAGACATTTCTGAGCCAAGTAAAGCTAATTGTGCAACAAAAAAAGCGTTATCTGCAATACAAGCACGTGAATTAAAAGAAGGTGGCCATTCTTCTCCACACAAATGAAAAACATCACTTGAAAAACATTTGTCTGTTGGAAGTTCATTATGTGTAATAACATGTACTTCTAATTACCCAGGTATGAGGAAGTGGCAACACAGACACTGCATGTTTTTCTTCTTGCCAACTTACAAGTTGAAAAGGCATGTGAACAAGCCACTCACTATCATAATAGTGGATCACAAATTAGGAAATCACTTGGCACTGATATTTTTACTCTTGAAAATGTCCGGGATCTGAATGTTTCATTATTGACAGATTCTAAGAAGTTTGACAAATCTGTCATTGCTAATTTGAGTGAAAGTGATGCACTGAAAAAATCAGAGACTAAAAAAGTTTCTACTTCAATAGAACCTTTACCTTTCCACAAGGTGAGCTATTACAAGTCTTAATTATTTGATCTAAATATCTAACACCTAAGCATAGTAGAACTCTGTTGGAACATGAATTTTAGCTCTACAATGTCTTTAGTTTCGTAATCTGTCATTGCTAATTTGAGTGAATGTGATGCAGTGAAAAACTCAGAGACTAAAAATCAGTGTTACATGGGGACTCGTCACCCCCCCCCTAGGGGTCTATAATCCTCGCCCCCTCACAATTCGGGGTCTTGGGGACTTTTAGGGGACGTTTCCTGACGCTCCCAATTTTCGAAAATTTGGAGGGGACGTCAAGGGGGACGTTTCCCCATCTGGAGGGGTCGAGGGGGCATGAGGGGACAGGAGGGGACATGAAGGGGGCGTGAGGGGATGGGAGGGGGCATGAAGGGGGCGTGAGGGGACGGCTGGGGCAATAGATATTCTCATTTAATTCTCTATCAAATATTTTAATCAGTTACAATTAGCACCATATCCATTTACGTTGTACTTTAATCTGTGAGTAGTAGATTGAATATTGGGAACTACTAAAGTATTTTTGGAGAGCTCGACTTACCACTAGACCTTCATTGTGATGTCAGTTGAACAGAATGATGTTTTTTATTGGTTTCTTTCTCTAGCTCCGTTTTCTTGCTTCTCTCCAATAACCTCTTCAGATATAATAGCCTGTGATTTCACTAAAGCTGTAATTGGAGGAGAATTTATTATATCTCACTCTTAAGATAATTTTAGGTGAGAGAAATAGTAGCGGAAACCAAACCTTATAGTGGAATGTCATACTTATTGTTGAGGCATGCTAAAGCAACAGTGTACAGAATGTTGAAAAGTGCACAGAACCCAATCAATGCTCCAATTCCAGTCCAATAAAATTTAACTTCAGCAAATAATCAATGAGATTCTAGGATAGCACGTCCAAGTGTTTCAATGGAGCTGTTACTGACAGGATGCACAAAGATGAAATATTTAGAAGAAAGGAAATATTCAATATTTCTTTCCTGGGATTATGATTATAGGACACTCTATCAGTACATGATAACACATACTTTCTCCCATCTAGGAGCTAGAAATCCATTCACCACTCTGGTGTTTTGGCCATAGGACATTAGTGAGCACCAATATGCCCAAATCCACCAGCTAGGTATGTTCTCTGTTCTAGAAACATGAATAAAAGGAACCATTTTTCAATTTTGTAACCCGAGTTCTAGTTGAAAAGCTCAATATTAGTATAAAGTATATTTCTTTGGAGTAAATAACTATCTTTGCATATACTATAATGTCAAATACCTCTTGAGACCACAAACCCTCCAAGAACAAACACAATGAGCAAAGTGAATGATCCAAATGTTTGTGAGGCAATCATGTTTCGACCCAATGAGGCTATGAATTTAAAAAGAGCCAACGACATCTGATGTATCACAAAGAGGAGGAAGTATTGCCTAAAGAACCTGCAACAATCAAGGCAATCTCCTAGATTGCTCATTGAATATTTTAGTGTTCTGACAACTAAAACATTTAACAATCTTGATGTTCCTGATTTAATTTTCTTTTTCATAGAGCTAATTTGGCAAAGGAAGATGTTACATTTTGTTTCCATTCTTCTATATATTCATACATTAATAAAGCAGAGACCAAGTATATATACTATATAGGCACCATTCCACATAAAATGGATTTGAAGTGTTGTTTTAATGCCAAGATCCTTTGGAAAAATACAGTCTCTATAATTAAACCAGTTCATCTAGTTCTATCCCATCTCTCCTACAGTCCTGTAACTTTCTTGAATTGGGAGATCGATGAAGAGATAATAGACTGTAAACTATATTTTCAAATTTCGATTCATTAGGCAGGTTGCCAACGTTGGACATCAACTTTAAATAATGAAAATGATAAGCATGGTACAAAATGAGCCCATACAGAACAAAAAAATTGGCAGATAGAGGCGTGGATGCAAATTTTCAAAAGAAATTATGTGCCCAAGACAACAGGATCTAATCCCACAATGGTTGATATGTGTCTATCACTCACGTTCCCTAATACAGAGTTACCAAAACAACATGCTATATTATCCCATGGAGACAATATTTCATGAGGGATAGAACATAACAACATTATGTACTCCCAAGTGGTAGCAAAGGATAATTTTCAAAGTTAATGAGCAATAATTATTACATTCCTATGCAAACTTGGATGGACAGATCCTTTGAAGCTTTCAATATTGAAGAACTGCTTGGAGAAAAAGTGCATAGCACTTTGGAACAGTTCTAACCCTGTCAGCAGAGGTGCCTCAATAAATGTGCACTATAGATCCCTGACATCCTTGGTTGCTCTGAGCAAGGATCTTATAATGAATGGTCTCAATATAAAATGACCCCTCCTCTTCATGAATTCGGTAATTTGATATATTGGTAGATATCTCTTCCTCTTCTTTGACCTAAAGCTTCTTAGAAGTTTGATGTTGCAATCACCTCATGTAAGTCTCATCTCTAATCTGGGTAGCTCATGATGATTACCAATGCAACGCTTCAGAGGGATCTATGATGATTGGGCTCAGCTATCGATAACATTTGTCCAAATAAGAGGGATTTAATGGAAGACTTAGATTTGTCCTTAAGCACAAAACATAGTAGCTGTTGAACCTAGTCATAGTCAACTCTGATGTATGCCTTGATACAAAGGCTTTAAGATAATTTAAGGATAAGCCTCATACATATATATTGGATAGCTGATGTATGCCTTGATACAAAGGCTTTAAGACAATTTAAGGATAAGCCTCATACATATATATTGGATAGCTGATGTATGCCTTGATACAAAGGCTTTAAGACAATTTAAGGATAAGCCTCATACATATATATTGGCTAGCTACTCATTAAAGATCAAGTATGATCTGAAGTTCACTATTGGTCTAATAAAAGGAAAAGTACTATATCTCCTGGTGACCATCTTCATTTCTTTGTATCACAAATCAAAGGCTGATGTCTGTTCTCTGGAAGCACCATTGCAGCTAAATGTATAAAACAACAAGCATGAATTTCTATGACAATGCCAACAACTGAAGAGTTCATCTCAGACACCAATTTTACTGGTTTCTAAAGAATATAATCCCCACTAGCAGGAGATCTTTTAGGCATTGTCCAACCACTATATTATATTGATAAGAGATTCCCATTTGCAGTACAATTATACCAAACAAATCAATGCCAAAAAATATGCCAATGACTACTCTTCACAACTAAAGGACACATTGTATTGAAGTCATTCATTTCTTGCTATTTTGTGATCTATTTTTGCTATTTCACATTAATGGCATTCCTATACTACAATATGCATGCATTATGGTACCCATTTTCAATGATTATTCAACCACAGAAATTGGAGTTCAAATTCTCAATGGAATTTAATTGGTAAAGGGCAAACAGATGTAAACAATAATAATTAGCCTCGATAGTTAAATAAAGAAAAATTTATAATATTCAACATAGTAGAACAAGGTAGACTAGTATAAAAAACTTTTAGAATGATTTATCTACATCCTTTAATATATACTCTATCTATATTACTCTTGGCTTCTAGGAAGCAATATAGGGTTCATTCCAAGCTTGTAACTAATGCATTCTAGTTCACCTCCTTTTGCAAGCACCGTGACTTCCACATATGCATAGGAGACCTTGCCAATTTGACAATAAAAATATCTTGAAGGCATGACATCCTTTGAAGAAAACATTGGAATGGTTGTTTGTCTCTGCATCTATAAAGGATAAAAATGGTGACACTATAGACCTAGAGGTTGGGTTTAATATAAAACCACTACAAGTGATACTAGCATATGTTTCTGAGCATTTCTCTGAATCTAAGGGAGCAACATTTGATTCTTGAAAGTTCACTACTCATTAAGTCTTTTCTCAACCTTTATCCTAAGAATCTGTGTATGGAAAAGATCATGAGATTCGATTCCATCTTGAATTTTTGTCTTGATGATTGCAAGAGGCAGGTGCTACCAATTCTGTTGCATTCAAGGAATTTCAGTTTCATACAATCTAAAACAATGTCAGTATCCTAGTGAAACAGTGGTTTGGAAGTTTTGAATATCCACCATTGACATATTGGACGCCATTTTCATGATCTTGGCTAGTGAAATATCTGTGCTTATAATAGACTTAGATTTGATAATGTCTTCAACGTGAAGGAAATTGGTTCTAAATTCTTGAAGACAAGGACAGAATTATCTACTAGAAGCAATAGTCTTGGTGTGTAGGTGTTAACTGGGAAAATTACTATTCATGAAAAATTCTTTCAAAATGCTTCCAGCTCTGTAAAAACAGTGAATACAGAGTCTCAACAACCATTGGGTTGGAAATTTTCTACTGGATGTTATATAATTAATGCAATAGATAATGGCAAAGCATGGATTGATAGAGGCGTGGATGCAAATTTTCAAAAGAAATTATGTGCCCAAGACAACAGGATCTAATCCCACAATGGTTGATATGTGTCTATCACTCACGTTCCCTGATACAGAGTTACCAAAACAACATGCTATATTATCCCATGGAGATAATATTTCATGAGGGACAGAACATAACAACATTATGTACTCCCAAGTGGTAGCAAAGGATAATTTTCAAAGTTAATGAGCAATAATTATTACAGTCCTATGCAATCTTGGATGGACAGATCCTTTGAAGCTTTCAATCTTGAAGAACTGCTTGGAGAAAAAGTGCATAGCACTTTGGAACAGTTCTAACCCTGTTAGCAGAGGTGCCTCAATAAATGTGCACTACAGATCCCTGACATCCTTGGTTGCTCTAAGCAAGGATTTTATAATGAATGGTCTCAATAAAAAATGACCCCTCCTCTTCATGAATTCGGTAATTTGATATATTGGTAGATATCTCTTCTCTCTGATTGAAGAAGGTCTTCCGCATTCTCTTCTTTGACCTAAAGCTTCTTAGAAGTTTGATGTTGCAATTACCTCATGTAAGTCTCATCTCTAATCTGGGTAGCTCATGATGATTACCAATGCAAGGCTTCAGAGGGATCTATGATGATTGGGCTCAACAATCGATAACATTTGTCCAAATAAGAGGGATTTAATGGAAGACCTAGATTTGTCCTTAAGCACAAAACATAGTAGCTGTTGAACCTAGTCATAGTCAACTTTGATGTATGCCTTGATGCAAAGGCTTTAAGACAATTTAAGGATAAGCCTCATACATATATATTGGATAGCTGATGTATGCCTTGATACAAAGGCTTTAAGACAATTTAAGGATAAGCCTCATACATATATATTGGCTAGCTGCTCATTAAAGATCAAGTATGATCTGAAGTTCACTATTGGTCTAATAAAAGGAAAAAGTACTATATCTCCTGGTGACCATCTTCATTTCTTTGTATCACAAATCATTTGCCTTAAAAGAGATTGGTGGTTTGAAAGTTTTCAAATTCTAGTCTTGGTTTCAAGAGAATCTGGTCAATCGCTGGAATGAAGTGGACTTATGTTGAACTATAACTCTCCAGTTTGAAGATTTTCTACACAATGTATCTTTGGTGACCTCGTGATAATTCTTGGATCTGTGAAGCTCTGATCTGTGGTCATATGGAATTGGAAACTCTTTGTTGTTTGATCTACATCCTAGGTTAATCTGTATTAATTCAGTGGCAATCATACAAGTTTTAACAATCCAAACTCATCTTGGCCTGTGACAGTGACATGGTTGGGTGACTAATGTGATCAAACTCATAAGGAGGCCGGTTATAACATATGTCTTTTTAAAGGCACAAATCTTGCAAATAAATCACTGAGGCTAGTATTTGTCAAGTCTCAGTCCTTAAAGCTCACTTCTAGAGTTTCCAGAGTCGTTTGAAATTTGTGGAAGGTTCTATATATACACTCTGTCACAGTCTCATTGAAGTGGACCATTCAAGCTTCATTCCAATTTCTGATCGTTTCAAGGACTGACAAAATTCTTGTGTTGAAGTAATTTGATTACAGTGCATTGTAATCTCTCACCAATAAAGTAGTACCTTCAATGCTAATAAATTTGAATATCATGTGCATTGACAGAGTTTCCTTGACAGCAAAGTATGAAAATATCACTATGTATCATGACAATTTATCTCCTTGACACTGATGACTACAGTGTAAATATGATCTTGACTTAAAGGAACACAGTATGACCCTTTTGGTTAGTACGTGTATGGTGATCTCTATGTATTGACAATATCTCTAAGCATTGTCTTGGGACTGTAGGAGTACCAAGCTCAAAATGACAATAAATCTAGGTTGTGGTCCACATGGCACAAGCTTGTGAGTAACAATGATATGCTTGCAAAGATATTATTTGGGTACAATGCTCATTTTATCTAGAATTACAGTGAGATAGTTGTCCGATAGTTGGTCATATTACAGTAGGAACGTCATCAATATAGGAAATCTAGTTTTTGACTGAAAATGAGAGCAGGGCATAAGGAAAATCATTGCCACAAGGTAAAACTATGATTGACAACTTCTTATTGGAATGTATATTATTTGGAGTTAAATACAAACTATGATTATTTGTGGTAATGCTATGGATGTTGGAGAATAGACATTCAAGAAAGTTTGTCACTATAACACGTCTACAATGTAGCTGTAGATCCTTTTTCACCTTGGTTTCTATTTTATGCAATGGCTTTTAGTGGTAGCATGATGCGTGCATTAGATATTTGCTTCCAATGTTCTAGTGAACCTGGTATTTTCAAGAGGCTCATAACCTGTTAGGAAAGAACTCATTTTTTCATAAGAGGCATTCCTAGAAAAAATTGGTCAAGAGGCCAATCTGCAAGACAAAATTATAATATACTGTGACTTCTCCAAAGCTTGAAACTTGTTCACTGGTTGATACTTCACTAGTCATTCAATAATGCAACAGTCTTCAGAAACCAAAACACAGTGGTGACTTGCAGGTCATGTTTGCATTATGCTAGTACAAGCTTAGTCTATTCAGAGGCCTACCATATGCAACAAAAGAGATTTGCAGATAAGCTTGCCATGTGCACTATTGGAATTGTAGGACAAATGAAATAGTTAGTTTATATATCTTCAGCGATTTTGAATTAGGAAAGAAGCCCTTAAAATGTTGACCTTTTGGGAAACTATGCAATGATGAGTGCTTTCTATGTCCAAGACTATAATGATGCATTTTAGATGAATTTCTTAGCTTTCACTGTCTTCAGATTTTTGAATATTGATCTTATTAGAAATTGTAAGTTAAAGGTAATTTTTATTGCAAAATCTAGCACCCCTATGGCATCATAGGTATGGGCACCTCAACTTGACCTATCTCTCTCAGTTGCCATGAGAGAAACTAGTAGATGGAATTTCGAACATTTTGTAGAAGATCCACAGAGTTTGCAGAGCTTGTCAGGTAGGGAAGCTACATTGAATACCATTTTATGAAGGACAAGCTTGGAGAGCGTAGAGGGTCCTTCAGTTGGTACTTTCAGACATATGTGGACCAATGAACATGACATCAACCACTGGTGCTAGATACTTCCTTCCGTTTTTTTATTATTTCAGTAGAAAAATGTGGGTATATTTTCTATAATTAAAATATGATGTGTTTAATGAATTTCAAAAGTTCAAAGCATTAATAGAGAAACAGTTAGGTTGTCATATTGCCTCTCTTAGATATGATACTGGTGGGGAATTCTACTTAAAATATTTCAATAAATTTTGTGCTAAACATGGGATCCAAAGACAATATACTACACCTTACACTCCAAAACAAAATGTGTTGGTTGAGAGGCAAAATTGTACTATCACAAAGATGGCTAGGTGTAAGTTGCAGAGGAAGTCTATTCGAAATAGGTTTTGAGCTGAGGTAATGTTCACAATAGTATACTGGCTGGTGAAATGAAATATGACACTTTGGTCTCAAGTTGGAGGACCAATTCCTGTAGTTGCAATGCCAGCATATGCACCTGTGAGGCAAAAATATCCATTTTTTTTTATTGTTCCCCAGACATTCTTCAGTGTAGGGCAAGGGCAAGACATTTCTTCATTCCATGCAGATATATATAGGCCACCTACTGGATTGTTGTCATCTACAACTGCAACATTTTCATATCCAATGCAGTCACCCTGTTTTCTGTACACTGGGCACCTCTCTGGATGCAGCTCTGCCTATTTTCCTGCTGTGTTTGCACCTTTCTCAGACTCTTCAAGTTCACTCCAAGTACTTCTCAGATTTTGACCTCTGGTGCAATTCTTCCACCCCATATCCGACATCCTTAATGGGATTGACAAAATTTCCAACTCCCAATAATGATAGAATCTGGTCCAGGCTAAACTTAGATTTGAATTCTAGCACAGAGACTTTTGAGGAAGAGGGTAAAGAAGAAAGAGAAGGATCAAAAAATGCAGTAGTTTTGGAAGGTCCTTTGATAACAGATGGGCAAACTAGAGTCATCCAACAATCATCAGCATCAAGAGACTCTTTTAAATAAGTTGGGATTTAAATAGATTTGAAAACAAAAAAGAGATATAAAGATAGCCAGGTTCTGTAGGTGTTGGTAGCTTTTTTTTCATGGGGTCTGTCTCACCCAAAGGGTGTTGCTTATTGGGCACATTAAGTTGTACTTGAATCCCAATGTGATGTTGATAGAGTTGTTTAATCCCAAATGGCTTAAGCTGTAGATAAAGGTGTACTGGATTGAATTTGAGATCAATACAAGGCCAGAATTGCTCATGCAGATTGAAATTCCCATATCACTAATTTGCCTCTTTTCGGGTGATCCTGCTGCACTTTTTACATGTATGCTTATTGTAGAAGTATGAACGGCACAAGCCAGGTGTTTGAAAAAATTCCCAAGAAAAATGTTACCGCATGGAATGTTATTATTAGAGGTTGTGTTAGGGATGGACACTGCCAGGAAGCCCTCAAGCTATATTACCAAACACAACAGGGGGGACTTAGTGGAGACACACCTTTCCAATTGTCCTCAAGGCATGCGTTGAGATTGTGGCCCTAGAGCAAAGCAGGGAAATCCACAGTTACATGGAACACCATGACTACAGGGTATTTCGAAATTAGAAATTGTGAAGAGGAAGGAAAGGTACTTGACGAAATGTAGCTGGGAAGGTCAAAACCCAATGTGATAAATTGGAGCGTGATGATATCCAAGTATGAGTTGAATGGTCACAACAATGGTGTAGTGACATCTTTTCTAAATGCAGTTGGCTGGAGCGAAATCCAATTCAGTCACTATTTGCTAGTGCTCTCGCTTCTTGTGCAAAATTAGCAGTGCTGCAACAACAAAAAATGGATGATGCATATGAAGTGTTTTTCAATATGCCAAAGTGGGATCTGATTTCATGGAATGCAATAATTTCTTGTTATGCATTGAATGGATATTGTGATGAGGTGTTGCCGCTCTTTTATCAACTTCAAAATGACAGGAATGAACCCAGATGTAATTAAATGGAGTGTAGATATTGTGAGGTATACTCAATTTGGTCATAGTGTTGAATCCATGGAAATATGCAGTTGAATGCATGTTGCAGAGGTGAAGCCTAACTCTATTACCATAACAATTATTTTTCCTTCATGTGCTGATTAGTAGCTCTGTAGTGTGGGTATCGAATGCATGGGCATGAGGAAGATGCCCTGACACTCTTTTATGAAATACAAGAAGCAGGCATTAAAGTAGGCCATATCACCTTCATTGCTATTTTATCTGTCGGCGGCCATGCAGGACCAGTAGATGAAGGCTAGCATCATTTCAATCGAATTATTAGAAAGTTTGAAGTGAAGCCTAGAGTGGAGCATCATGCATGCATGGTTGAACTCCTTGGCCACTCGAGACGCTTTAATGGAGCATATGTGACATTGTCAAACATCTATGTTACTTCTATGGGATGATGTAGTCAACGTGAGAAAGCTAATGTTAGATATGGGAATTGAAAAAAAAGGAACTAACATCTCATTTTCATGGACAATTGCAGTTGCTGCTAACTTAGGATGTTTTGAAATATATCATAGAAACTCTTCAACAGTGTTCTCGAGTTTCAATGATAATACACCCTCTTCATTTGAATTTTGCCTCTCCAAAACCATGGAGAGGAGAGACATGGAGGAGTTAAAACCATGCATACTTCCTTAACAACCCTTAAGGTGGCTGGAAATAGATAATCATGACAAGCTCCAAGCATTGGACAAGTCTTGGTTGAAGCCTTATGTTGTAAAAGACGAATCCATCAGGCAAGTCTTGGGCCAACTTTGGGACTCCGTTGAGGAGTTTTGATGCATTTCGAAATTAACTCAAGTTTTTCTACAGTTCTTGGTTATAGAAAATCAGTGGAGCCAAAAAAAAAAAACATTTTCAAGGAAATAGGCCTGCCTATCAGAGGCCAAAATTTGGGTCACTGGTTTGAAAACAGGAATTTCTTTGTCAAGCAAATTGGATGGAGCAGCCAGCAAGGGAACATGACAAGTTGCTGCCTCAGACTTGCATATTTTTGTGGGCTTGTTTGTCTGTATTCTAGGTGGTTTTGTGGTCAGAGAAACCTAGAGGAGTGCGTGATTTGGTCTTGCAACACATTTTGGGAGGAACTATAATTTTTTTAGGTGGGATTCTTTATTATTCAGTTGAGGACTATGCCATGACAAGACTCATCTGAGAAGGCAATGAATTCCATGGATGTTATAGGGATTCGAATAGAGGCTGGGAAGGTCTAGTAGACTATGGAAGTGCAAATACGCTTTTTATTGATACTTCAATAAAAATGGAGACCTCGTGCACCTCTATAAAGTAGTTCTACGCTGCCTCACATCTATTGTAGCTATTGCAAAACTCTCATATATTCTTGAACATGGGAGGAACATGATCACAAATTACAATATCATTTTCTTTTCATTTATTCTCTTCCTCTACGAATTTCATGGCAATTGAAATCATCACTTTCTTCTGTTATTTGAGCATTATATGGAAGACTTCATGTAGTTGTTTCACAAGGTGCCATAATTTATTTTCAAGAGATGGCTATTCAACAAACCCTGATTTATGAGTCCTACTGGATCCTGTCACAACTAATACTTGAATATAATTCCAGAAATTCTCCTCCTTCGAGATTGTAAATCATCATATCTTTTCCCAGGACAAGAGCAGGTGACTGATTTCATAAGAAAGGTATTTGAGATGCTAGTTGGAGCATTTAGAAAGCTTTAGGTATTAGAAAGGTTCTTCCACAATTGAAACAAGGTGTACAGGGATGCTTGATATACTAGAAGACTTCTTGAACTTCTTATATTTTGTATATTGTCGAATGGATGGGGGCACTTGAACATTAGAAAAGCAACATTGAATAAAGAACTTCAGTATCCCAGATAATGAAATTTTACTTTTCTTATTTCAACTGAGGCAGTGGGGTGGCAGGGGTTGGAATCAATTTTCCAAGTGCAGATACAGTTTATTATATATGATCTATATTTCAGTCATTTTTTTTCTTTTATGATCTTAATCATGATCTCACAGTATAGGCCAAGACAAACCAGTGATTGCATATCAGTTGATAATAAAGTGTATTGTTGAGGAGAGAATATTGCATCGGTGTACAAAGATGGATTTGGAGAATCTGGTGATGAATCTTTGTAAAAATGAAAGTTTAAATAGTTATCTAGATCACAAAGAACCTATATATCATGCTTTTCAAAATGAAGTTAATGCTATTTGTTTGGTTTTCTCTCGTTTTGTTTTCCTGTAAATTTGTTACTATTATGTTTATTATCTAGCATGCATATGCCCAGACAATGACCTCTTGCCATAACTGCAAAAAGAAAATCTCTAGTACCTATATCCAATTACTGTAGTTGCTGGAAAAAAGCAATTCAGAATAATTTAATACGAAAAGAACCTATTTTACACATACTGCTCCTTTGTGAGTTTCACAGCACCTCAAGTGCCCAAGTAGGAACTTTAAATTTCACTCTAACAACCCCACAATGCATTATTTTATGGAAACTTACACTGCATAGCAGGATTGGATACAAACATGACAGGATTCCTCATTTCCAATATGGTGCCAACAAAATTTTGGCCATCTCAATGGTTCAACATTTTTTGTAATACAAGACCTAACCAAGTTTCATTAGTTTACTCTGTTAACCAAACCAGGTTTCATGAGTCTAAAAAGTACATATGACATTCTAATAGCTCACTGTGTGTGTTTGTAATACCTATTTCTTCTACTCAAGGAAATAGGTATAGCAAATATAAATCTGATAATAGATCCAAAAATAGGTGGCATGCCCTCTTAAAAGTGAGGAGTATTTGGGAATAAACACTCATTTACAATTGACAAGCTCCAGGAGTCCATTTCGAAAAATGGGAAATAATTCTCTGACAGGTGCATTGGCCAGAATGTTTGAAGTATTTCTACATCATTTATTTATACTCCTAGTGAGTGTGTTAAACAACATATGCAAATTGATTTGTGGTATTGCAACAATTGGTATGTCTATTGGAAGTGGAGTATCCATTGCCAAAAATGGATCTCCAACAGCAAGAAAGTAACATCAAGACAACATATACCACTTGAGTAGATTAGAATGGACCAGAAATGAATAAAATTCAATGCCATGTTCCAGAAATTGTTAAGTGGTGAGCAATAGAATAGGAAGGAATGCTTTCATTTACTTGGCATCATCATGTTGTGCTAGATGAAGACTTCTATTACATGATCAACTGGGCAAGAGTTGACACAGGTATCAATTTTTATCAGACTACAGGTATCATTTTGTTAATTTTGGGCAACTAGATCCAAAATCCATGTTGCATTGCTCATATGATGATGATGATATTTTTTTTGGATTCCTCTTTCGGAGAGGTGCAAGATTGATCTAAAGATCATCTTGTTTGGATGAGAAGAACATATATTTTGATTTTATTTTCCACACATGTGCAAATTGTCAAGGTCGACCAGAATTGTAATGAAGGCTTGCAAGCCCAATAGATGTGTCACACACCCTCATTGATGGATATAAATTGGAGAGAGATGATGTCCCTTTCATCATCAACTCATCACGCATTTCCTCTTGTGATCTGATTGGTTCATTCAGCCTTTGGAGGCCTCTCTCTCTGACATGTGCGGATCTGAAGCGGAAGGAGTGCGAACTGTCTTTAGGGCTCTTTGCTGGTGCATTGACACACGTTGACCGTGGGTCAAAGCTTGGAGTTTGACCTCCATTCTTGTGCAGAAAATCAAATCTCTTGAGGCAGCATTAGAGAGAAAAAAGATCGAGGAGAAGGGTGAACTTTGACCACAGCCCTAGACCGCAGCATTGAATTTCTGCATTGACTTTTTCTGTTGACCAGTGTTGACCTTTTTGGAGCTGTCTTTGAGGGGTGTGTGTGTGACACTTGGAGGATTGGCTGATCCAACTATGTATACTCTTGAGAAAAATGGTTTTGTTGAAAGGAAGAATAGAACCATTGTGGAAGTTGCCCGTGCCATTGTGTATGTTCAAAATAGATGCCCGCATTCCACATTGGACTCCAAGACTCCCGAAGAAGTATTCTCTAGTAAGAAGCCCGATGCCTCCCACTTTAGGCTTCAAATGACATCATCAACATGAGATCCAAGTTCGACGAAGTCAATCTTGAGCTCAAGGCTCAAATTCTGGCCAATCTTGCTTTTGATTACACCAAGGACACACATCAATGGGTCAAGAAGTCGTTGTCATCAAGCCTACAATAACAAACCCTAGATAAATGAACATGACAACAAAAGGGGTCACATCAATGGGTCAAGAATCCATTGTCATCATGCCTACAATAACAAACTCTAGATAAATGAACATGACAACAAAGGGGGTCAATGACCTAGCTAGGGCCACATTAGGGCTAGTAGTTACAATTGTAACCACAGAGAATATTGTTAGTGGATATATCTAGCATCTCATGCCAAATGAGGTGCCACCATATATTTTGAAGATTCTTCACTTGCCAAACACTAGGGCAAGCAATCTAGTATGGCATTTGTCTAACTACTATAATTGTGATACTATCTAACATGAAAATTCAAACAAGGGGGAGCCATAGCAGATCTTCACGTCTTTATGAGGTCCCCTTCAGAGGAACCCCTCCATATTATCCACATTTTTTGTTTATATATTAAATTCATAGAAATAATGAAGGGAGGGGATCCCTCCAGGCAATAAAACACTGTTCTGCACATGGTTTATGATAACATTTTTGCCAACTAATTAACTAGTTTAGATTTGCATGTTGTCTCTTTTTTGGGATTAATATAAGAAACTAGGGAGTTACGCAAATATTTAACAGTCAAGACAGTTCATGAAATCAAGGGCTTGTAAATCCATTGCTTCAAATGCCAGTGTCAACATTAGATTCAAATTTGACAAAGTCTATCTTGAGCTCAAAGCTCAAATTATAGTTGATCCTGCATTTGATACATTAAAAAAACTCATCAATGGATCAATAAGACATTGAATGAGTGCTTTTTCATCATGCTTGCTGTAGTTAATCCTAATTAAATGAACACAAAAATAAAAGGAGTCAATGGATGCGCTAGGACTACATTAGGATTGGTAGTTAAAACTATAACTAGAGAGAGCATGTGGTCACTGGCTATATCCATGGAATTTCAAGCCAAACGAGGTGTCACCATATCATTTTAAGAGTCGCAACTTACAAACACTAGATAAGACTTTCAGCTCTAATATGGTCTTCATTCAACTAACACCATTGCACTCCTATCTAACACAAATCTTTAAAAATGAGGCAGAGTCACTGCAGATCTTCAAGTCTTTATGAGGTCCCATTTAGGGGAATCCTTCTATTTTCATATGAAATCCATGGGTTCTATCTCTATATTGAATTCATGGATACAACAACAACAAGGTTCCCTCCAAGCCATTAGAAACGACTCTATGCAAGAAGGCAACTCCTTGATAGTTTCTTTCCTGTGGATTTTGGCATAAGCAAGGATGCTATCGTGCTTTTAGTTTCAAGCCTTCTTGGAGGATCCCTATGCAAAAATATGCCCTCCTCCCAATCCCATCAATTCAAGGATGAGGTGAAGCCTAGGCTTTCTATTCCCTCAAAGAAAAAGCCGCCCCTCAATTTTTCCTTTATAGTGGAGAAATCAAAGGACATTCCAGTGTTGGAACTTGCATGTATATGCCCACAACTTTTTGTATTGAAGGGATGGCACTCTTTGTCCTTTGAATGGGCTTTGGCCATCTACAACAATGCTTCATGGGTGGAAAAATCAAACCTAGATTACCAACGATGAGCTCTTCCTCCATTCCAAGTGTTACTTCATTGTAATTTTAAGGCCATGGTGGATAGGAAAAAGAAATTCAACCTAGGACCCTATTTCTAGGGGAATATGCACCTCTCCTTTCATCCCTAGTTCTGAAAGTTTGATCCAAACACCATGATTATTACAGCAACTCTGGTCTACGTAAGAGTTCCAAACCTCCTCTTCACTTATGGTATCCTAATTTTCTTGCAACTATTAAAAACTCCCAGAACCATTTTATTAAAGTTAATGGAGCTCATATTGTCATGGGCTCAACATATTTACCCATATCTGTGTAGTGCTCAACCTAAGTTGTGAGTTTCCCAACTAGTTTCTCATATAATGGGTTGATCTCACTTTTACCGAAATGTTAGACATTGAAAGCACAAAATTTAGATGTAGATCATGCCAACAAATTGTACACCTCCAAGAAACCTATTCATCTTGATTCTTCACCAACATCTTCTACATCCAATGGACATGGGAAAAATCCCAAAGGATGGTAAGTAATACAGGGAAACATATGTGCTGCAAGAAAGAAAATGGCTCAACCGAAAGAAAAGAAACCTATGCAAGTTCCCCTTGGTAGTGGTGGGGAGACACACTCAACTTTGGTGCCATCAAATCTCTTTTGAGGTTTAAAGCATCTTCGTGAATCGAAAAAGGAAAAGCTTAGTCCTAACAACCTTTCGTTCATGATTCCCTTTCACAAATCAGTATATCACAATGCCACTAACCCATGTCAACAGAACTGGGTGGATCTATATTAGAAAGAAAAAGTGATCCTCATGAGACAAACCACAACACCTAGTGACCATGTAACTTCTTCAACTCTCTACAAATGAGTCAAGTTGTGTAAAGTGTTTCTCTATGTTCTCTGCATTTATATCTATTTCATAGTTATGTTTCAATATTATGTTCATAGTTATGGGATTGAAGCATGACAGAGGAAGAAGGAAATCATGTAGCATCCACATTTTTCCAGTGTGAGTACCCATTTCTTTGTATTCACTTTTCATCCACAGAAGAAAAGAGCAAAGCATAGGCCTCTCCTAGTTGGGTTCATCCTGTATTGGGTTTTCCTAGGGTATATCTTGTATTCAATGTATGGATGGTGTGTAATTTTTTGTTTCCTTCATTTCACTTTTAGCTGATTCTCAGTAATTTCTATGTTAAATCTAATGATATGAAGTCTGCAATCTTGAGTAGAATAGTGCTAGTAAAAGACTGTATAATATTATAAAATTTGTTATGAAGATCCGGTGGAACATCCACGACAGTGTACAAATCAGAAATGGACTAAGAACCCAATGGCATGCATTAACTCCATTCCTTCTCTATGCTTCCAAGTTCCCAGAGATAAATAACATCAAAGTGTAACAAAGATACAAAGCAAGACAAAATTGCATATCAAAATGCACACTTTCATTTCTGAACCAAATGACAAAAACCTACAAAGCCTCCAAACTAAACAAAGTCAACTCCACAACAAATGAGATTACTCGCACTAATATCAAATGTAAATCAATATACACTAGCACAGACACATCTAAAATTGTGTCTGATATGCACATCAATGTTCCAAAGCTCAGGGTTGAATATCTCAAATTTCAATCCTCAATACATCAATCATTTCTCTAAACTCAAGATATGCAATATTGACCCTATCAAAACCAAAATTAGATGGATCTGGGATATTATATTCGATGCACCTAACACATAGTATAGATTAAATGCAATTACATGCAAATAAAGTATTGACAGACTCACCCACCCCAAGCAGGATGTAGAGCATCTCACATCTTTCAGTACAAACACAAACAACTATTCATTAAAATACCACTTAGTTTATTCATGTGGTAAGGATATGAATCAAGCTACAAAAAGAATTAGAAGAAGAAAAAACATACCTTCGGTCCCTCTCCGCAAGCGCATTTTCTAAAAGTACAGTATATCCAATGTCAGCAGTTGATGCATTTTCCAAATAATCCTGGCCCAGACAAAAATGGACAAACAAATCAGTATCACATGGTAGGCATAAGAAATCTCAAAGTAAGCATCTGGAAAAGTTCCATTCATAGTGCCAAAAATAATAACAGTAAGTTGAAGCAGTCATTGGTGACAGAAGCATAGATCCATGTTCCTAGATACAATGGATTATCGCATTAAGTCGCTTGGATTACAAGTTAGAAAGCAGCACCGAATACAACATGCATCAACATATTTTTATCTAGAGCTCTTCTGTGTTTGGACAGAAAATAAGAAATTAAATACAATTCATGTGAAGGAACAATTAAAAAAAATTCAAAGCACACTTCAAATTCAAGAATGCAAACTCAAAATCAAAAGAGCACATCAGAATCTCTAAATAAGGTTTCATGATGATCACCAGAAGTTGAATCTTTGCAAAATGTTTGGCTCTAAAAAAAAAGCATGAGAATCTAGGCTATGATAGATCATAGGAAGCTAAGACATTAAATCTATGGGATGTTGGATATCATTGAATTAAATTGCAAGTAGAGATGATAACAAGTCGAATAAATGACACCTACCTGCCCCTTCTGTAAAAAATAGGGAAAAAATTTACAGCTAGATATGCTTGGAAAAAGGAGGGCATGGTTGCCTCTATAGTGACAACTAGAAAATGAAACATGGAAACCCTATGCACAATAGGTTGCATGAGTAAATGCTAATAATATATGTTGGAAAATGAAATTGATATACTTGAGACGAAAATAAGTGAGGCCTATTCATAAAGCAGTTCGAAACTGAATCCACTGGTTAGAAATTGTCCCGCACTAGACAACGCTTCAGGCACCATTCAATTCTACATCTAGTATCCAAATTATCAAAATTCAGTTGTGCATAGTTTTGTTTTCTGTGATCAAAACATAGTAATACCCACACAAATGTTCAAAATGCAGAGCATATATACATACGTTTTTTGTTTCTGCTTGAGGGCATGCATTGCACATACTGTGGCTAGGGTTCGAAGCCCATACTGTAAATGGGGTTATCGGGATAATCATACACTACAAACGCACATACTGTTCTAGGGTTCGAAGCCCATTATAGTTTTGAAGATCTTAGAGATGGCAACATCAGCTTCACAAATGGCTACTAGCATCAATAGAATATTAGATATTTTCACTACTTTCTCTGATGGATTGACAGATAAAATCATGGAGGAAAATCTTAAATATGTTGATCTCAATGTTAGAGCTCGGGCACTCAATTCCCTGCTTCTAAATCATCAACTCTAGGTTTTCAAGCAGGGTGATTTCATAGTTTACAAGCAACAGGAAAAAGAAAAATTTGTAAGGTTTAAGAGCCTCTCATCTGAAGATATGCTCATATATCAAGTCATAAAAATTGTTGGAAATATGGGTATATGGAAAAAAAATATGAAAAGGGAAAAAAAAATTACAGCAACCACAGGTTAACAAAGCATTGAAAAATCTAGAAGCTCGTGACTTAATAAAAGGGGTGAAGTGTGTTTCTAACCAGGAAATGAAGGTGTATATGCTAGCAGAATTGACACCTTTAAAGGAGATAACTGGAGGTGCATGGTGCACAGATAAACTTTGATATGGAGTTCACTAACATTGTTAAGCAACAATGTTTGCAGTTAGTCTTGCAGCAGGGTGTAGCCACTATTGAGAGTGTTGATGATTTTGTGAGAAAATCAGCGATATCAAAGGTGGAATTGAAGGTTTAAGAGCTGAAGAAAATGGTGATGTGGAAGAAGTGATAAGAACCGGAACTAGAGACTTTGCTGCTATAGGGGTTCCCAAGCTCAAATTCAGGAGTAGTCGGCATTTACGAACATTTCTTGTGGAGTTTTCCCTGTCTTGCAAGAGTGCACAGATGATGGCCTGATTTCTGATTTTCATGGCACGGAAGCTACATTATACATGCAATAATTGTTTAAACTCTTACCTTCTCATAGACCTCTCAACAGATGGAGGAGGAGGGTGGCCTTCTTCTTCTTGAAACTGAATAATCGTGCTCGAGTCGAACTCTTCAATGCATTCAATATCGATGAGAGGTTTTTCAGGTTCCCCTCCTGTAGCTCTAGCTGTGCTCTACTGTTTTGGTTGGTAACAGAATGTTATGTCTTTTGTTTGCCCGCCAATACTCCACGACAATCCCCTCTTCAAATTTATTGAAATTTAAATGGAGTGGGAAAATTATTTTCGGATGAGTCAAAGCATTTTAATCGAAAGGGTAAAACCTTTAAAAAAAACCAACAACAACAAAAAATTTATTCCAATATAATAAATATTTAAATTTCTTAAACTTTATTCAAATATGGTAAATATTTTAATATTTTTCAAAACAAAGGTGGATGCTATGTTGGGTTTGCAAATCACTCTATATTTTTTATGTTATTTTATTTTTTCATGGTATATGATTAATCTAGATTTATCTTAACTTCCAATCTATCAAATGTCTATAGAAATCAAATCTAAGGAATTTTGCATTTCAAGAGATTTAATTCCTCTCTCTCGGCCTTGGTAGATCTAGAGTTAAAATATATCTAGATTGGGTTAATTATTAATTTTATGTTTTTAATTTTTATTTTATTTTGACAAACTCTAACTGTTAAAGATAACATTACAACATTTTGACCATGGGAGAAGAATTCAAGACTAGAGAAACCCTAGAGGCCCAAGGAAAAATTGCAGGCGGAGAAAGGGTCGTAGTTTTGACAAAGAGTGAACAGGATCTAGACAATGTGATCTCTGATATCCTTGTCAAAATGCAAAATAAGATTAAATGGTAACAATGAGTTTTTTATCCACATGATATATATTTTGTACAAATATGGTGGCCATGATAAACCCTTTGAAGACACGCAATTATTCATCAAATATGTTTTTTAGATGACATTTTCACTGCTTACTATTGGACCGACATGGAGGAGGAGGAGGAGTTGGTGGATTATGAACTAGAGGAGGGGGGTTTTCAACAAATTTGGTCTAGTTCCAAGGATTTTATCCATTCGCATTTCAAAGTCAACTTAGAAGGTCACCATACTGTAGTTTCTGGGCCTACCAGATCTTTAGAAAGCAAAGTTAAGAATTCAATAGGCAACTGTCTAGCAGTTCGAAGGCCCTAACCCCTACTCCAACCATGCACTATTTGGGTCCTTTAGTTTCGGCTAGCCCAGGGCCTGAGGACGTTTGTTAGGGGCTAGAGAACTCTTCTTGGGGTGTTTGGCTCTAAGTTTAGTTTCCCTATTGTCCTAAATATTGGAGGAAGACATATAATGTGTTACTACTTCCTTAGGGTTTTCAGAATTTTTTGAACACAATGGGGGTTCTTCACTCTCATAAGCCTCTCTGGATAGTTTTCTTGTATGTCCTTCATCTCAAGTGCCATCAGCCTCGCCCTCCTTCGGCGAGCTAGTGAAGGAGAGCCTTGCCTCGACAATGGAAGAAGGTCAAACTAACATCATAAATGGGCTTGTGGTTTTCAGGGAGAAACACCCTTGTGAATAAGAATGAGTTATGATTCAAAATGAATATGAGAAAGCAAGGAAGTGGAAAATCCATTGTAGTGTAAAGAAGAAGAACAAATTCCTTCGTTCTCTATTTTTGGGAGTCAACGTCACCATTCAAAAGACTGAGGAAATGTCCCAAAAATACTTGGCGGGGTAAGTAAGGGGTTGAAAATTAAGGTCCTCAACCCTAAATGTGTGAGCAGACAAGGAAATCTTACCTATTGTAAAATTTCCTCCAGAGGTGTCGCTATTAGCCCAAGGTTGGATTCATTTGTGCTTCAAAGATGTAGCAGACACCTGAGAGGTACAACAAATGGTTTAGAAAATTGATTCATCTCCTATCCTTGTCAATTTCTAGATGTTCCTCTTCGATGCAAAGTAGGAGAGACTAGATATGGCCCCAATCTAGGTTCATCTTCCAAGTCTCCCTCTTAACTATCGAGACACCCTAATGTTCAAAGATATAGGTAACTCATTGGGATCTTATCTATCCCATGAATCTACATATTTAGAGATGGGGATTAAGACATACACCCATATTTTGGTTAATATGGACCTCAGATAAGGGCTCATAGAAGGTGTTGTAGCTCCTAGAGATAGCCTTGAGTTGCAAAATACTAGTGCCTAGGACATGTTAAGATCAGAGGTTAAATATGGACCACTATATGAATGCCTCTAACAGAAAATGGGTCAAGAGAATAATGGTTTTGGTGATTCAAGGATGGAGAAGACCATTTGAGCCTAATTCATGTGAATTTCATATATTCATGAGTGCTCAGGAGGCTATGTGGCTTGATGGATTTTAAATGGGCCAAGTATAAAACAATGAGCAAAAACCTAAAAAATATGCATAGGCGTTGAGAGAGAATGGAGAAGGAACCCACAAGAGACAGGCAGGGTAGGAAGGGGTAGATGGAATGAATGAGGGAAGTATGGATTTCGCTCACCATCACACTTAATCAACGACACTTTCCTCTTTCAACTAAATTAAAAGGCAGATAGATTCATTTTAAACACTTTGATAGTTAGGATTTCCCTTCCTTTCTCTTTCTCCACTTTATGTGTGGTCACAGGCCAATAGAAGGCATGGATATCGGGATTGGGGTGTAGTGTATTCAGATATTGGGTTATGAAGGAATACATTTTAGGTGTAGGCGGGGCCATATGTATGGGCACCTGGCTAAAAACTATAAGCTTCCACTTTTTGAGTAGGACTATCCATCAAGAGGCAAGGACATATTAGGTTAGAAAAGGGTTCTAGATTGGACTATACCAGTTATGTTTCCTTCACAAGTACAAGACTTAGGGCTCTTCTTTGAATATCACCTAATGACCATACCAAATATACTTGGACTGCCATCAATTTTCCCAACCACAATCAATTATTTTACTAATCTAATGGACACAACGCTGGCCTCATCTAGGGCTCTTCAAATATGCTAATGACTATACCAGTTATGTTTCCTTCACAAGTACAAGACTTAGGGCTCTTCTTTGAATATCACCTAACGACCATCCAAATATACTTGGACTGCCATCAATTTTCCCAACCACAATCAATTATTTTACTAATCTAATGGACACAATGTTGGCCTCATCTAGGGCTCTTCAAATATGCTACCTAATAGCGATTTGAGTACCTCTCAAAATCACTATTCTTGTGTACCAATTCTTTTTTGTACAATCTATGAACAAATTTGAACTACTCCTCTTATCATCCTTCTAAAAAATTGTAGATTCTTGACCTAGGGTCACAAATCATCCACTAAAAGTCCATTGTCTAACTGTTTATAGGTTGCTTTAGAACTTTGTCCAAAATGACATGGATAGTCCACCAAAATCAACTCCTCTTCATGTCAATCCATTCCTCATATGGCACATTACTTCTACTTCGTCTTCTACTCAAGTTCCACCTTCTTTGGATTTGTTATCTCCATACATAGTTCTGCAAACCATATTCCAAATCTATGGTATATATTGCAGAGACAAACCTCTCTCTAAGGGTCATGACTAGGTGGTATAACCATACCCACTTTGCAGCTAGGTGGTATAAGTTGTGCAACACTATCAAAGAAGTCACAAGGGAATCCAAAAGGGAGTGGAGGTATGTTTTTTGTGTTAAATTGTTGGTCCTAGTTTGGACAGTTGGAACATTTTAGTACAGCCTGTGGAAGCAAAGAAGGGAGGGCTAATGTGTTGGTTAGAAGCCCTAACCAGTGTAATGATTGGTGATAGGATCAAATTCATATGCAACCTATGGGAGCCATGTGTTGGGGTTCTCTTGGGTGTTAAGAAACCCCAACTAGGAGCAGATCTCGCAATGAATGGGTGTCCTAGGACAGGACTGTTAGAGAAGTCTCTTGGCAGCCATGGAGGGAATATGGATTGGGGGTTAAGGGAATAGGGAATTTAGTGGTTATGGGTTAAGGGCTTATGTTTTTGTGATAATTGGACTCCTAATCCCCTTATCACCACTATTTTGAGTTCCCCTATCAATTTCTCTCGCTGCCTTCCCTCTAGGTCCCCTAGGTCCTAAGCCCCTTTCTCATTCTCTAATGCTAGGATTATAGATCTTAGTAAACCATGCTTGCACCTTTGACTTCTACACATACATGCTACCCTTGTGTCCCCTTGGCCCGTTCAATACACCATAAGATACCCCCCCCCCCTATAAACTTTTTGGTTATGTCATTCCACTTTTCCTAATGTTATGACCCCCCAAATTTGGTCTCAATGCCCCTATAAGTACACCCTTGGTCTCCCTTGGCTCATAGAGTAAACGCATTAGGGGTAATGGGTTGTGATAAGGGATCCCCTAATCCACTTATCACAACTAGAAATAGGCTTATGAACACCATCAATATCTATTATAGGTGTTGCGATGAAAGCAATAATGAATACAAAATTTGTGGTCAATAGGACAAGAATCATCAAGATGTTGAACCATACAATGTAAAGATGGTTTTCAATGCTAGCTAGTGATCTAGTCACATAAAAGAGTCCCTCATAAATTTGCGCTTTGGGACACCCCTAGGATTCAATAATTAATCTAAAGTGAGAGGATTCGTTGCTAAGGTGACAATGGAAATGACCTTTGGTTGACGCAAAATGACACTTGGTGATCCTTACAAAACTAGGGTGTCGGTTTCATCATCAACAAGAGGCACAATTGACAAGTGGCAACATCTCACATTTAAGGGACTTAGCAACAAATATTTATGCATGTTTTTCCACTGAGGGTACCTTAAGAGGGAGATAGTTTTGCATGCAGGTAATAGTGAACCTCGGAATGTGGAGCAGCCAAAAGATGAGGATCATGGAGTGGAAGAAACCACTCATGCAGAGAAATTTCGTGCCAGATGGGCAGAGGGAGTGCATGAAGCTATACCACCAGGTGAGAGGTGGGGTGACATGCATGAATAATCCCAAGAGGAGATTTCTGGGCAGGATTCATGAGATGGTGTGGATCTCATGAATTGAACCTGGCTACAAGGTGCCCACGGCGCAGCAGTAGCATGATCATTTGGATTGATGCAAGCAGATCAAAGTGACAGTGTCAGATACTGGAGCGTGAATCAGAGTTGACAGCAAGTGCAGAGTGCATGGGTGCAAGAGTTCAACAGTGCAGTGGTTCCTAATGACATGTGCAATTGGGCCCAGCAGAAGTCAAAGACTTTGATGATAGATGCATCAGATTGATTGAGTTGTTTGGAGCCTATTCAGTTTCAGAGGAGTTGCAGAGCAGATGCATGGAGTTGCATGGCGCTTGTGAAGGTTGGAGGGCGAACTCATGGAGTTGCATGTCGCATGCAAAGACAATCCTTTCTTGTTGAGAGGGAGCGTTGAAGATGGCAACAAGAAACAGTGAAGGAGGCATCCTGAAACATATTTCCTGATCCTAGTTGGAAAGTGATCACCTAAACTGGGTGGGGTCCACACAAGTGATTTTTGTCGCAAAGTCTATTTTTAGACTATGTCTATTTTTAGACATATGGATCATGGTCTATGAGTTGCGGGATGCTATTTGTGGATGGTTGGTTAAGTCGGGAAAAATAGATGGACTTCTATTTTTAGACATACAGGGTGGAATCTATTTTTAGATTGCCAGTCTAAAAATAGATATGTCGAATATTATTAGCTCTTAATAATATTTGGACTATAAGCATTATCTTATCCTCTTGGAGCACTTCAGTTTGAGCTACGGATGTGGCACATGCAGCTGACAGAAGGAATTACGCTATTCTAAACTAAGGATTAGATTGAGCTATCATGGTTGACTTAGGTTAGAACTCATGTGTGATTTGAGTAGGTTGATGAGGCAGTCAGGAAGTGGAGTTGTGTTCGGTTTAACTTAGTTGAACTAGTTGTATTTAGTTAAACTGACTAATACACTAGTGATGAGTGGTGTGAATTAATTATTAATTAATTCACTAATTATTAACTCATAAATCAACTAAAGAATACATCAGCTAACTGCAATGCATGGACAGTTCAGTGGAGACCAGTGTTAGAGGTGGGTGAAAGGGTGAGTCTACGATCAGTTGTGACTATAGTTGTTCATGAGATTTGCACATACATTGATTGAGATTGCCAATGAGGATTGCGTAGTACAAGCTAGTGGGATTCGAACTTGGATCTCATCATTATTCATCTTGGATTGCGCAGTAGAGGCAAGCAGACAGGTGGAAGAGATTTGAATTTGTGACTTTTTCATATCTGAGCTAGTTTGTGTGTAGCATGTGAGATACTGCTGAGAGATGTGAGGAGCTTTGTGCTATGTATTGTTACATGTTCTCTATCACTATAATATACAGATAGCTGGGGGTTTTCAGCTGTAATATTTCCCCATTACATACTGTGTTATATGTGTGCTTGATTATGTTTTAATGTGCGCATGTGACTGCTTCTAATTCCGCAAATTGATGATCAATGGTAGAAGAGGTTATGTATTATGCATGAAGCTCAAATAGTGTGTAATCGGGATAATCTCGGTGAATAATTAGGCTATTGTTGAATTTCTACATACGCTTTGAGATTTCGGGATAAAGATCTAGCTCAGCAACAATTGCATAGAAGCCTTTATTACTCAAATAGAAGAATGTCACAACAAGTTGAAATATCTGAAAAGCTCATACACTACAACCTTCTCATACACTACAACCTACAAGCTAATAGTACTCACTCTTATTATATATTTCTACAAATTTCTAACTAGTGTGCCCATCCTTTTCATTTATAAGTTAAGAGAAGGCGTTTTTAGAAAATAGGCTAATGATAGCGTTAGTGGTGCATCTCCCTTGAGCATGAGAAACTCCCTCATAAATTTACCTTGTATGCAAGGCTTTTCTTTTAGAGTAGTGCATTATCATAGTAGATAACTCCTCCGGGCTTCAAATTTTGCTTGGTTTTCCCACATTGGATTTTTTCCAGGGATAGTTGTCCAGAAAATTGATGTGTCACTTTTTCTATGAGCATGTTATTCAATATTTGATCTGTATGTGTAGGTTTCTAGTTGTATTTACTATTTACTTCACTAATTTATTGAATATTTAAGAAATTAACTTGTAACTTAATTCAAGTAGGAGAAGTAAATCAAGATATTGCAATAGGGTTTCTTAGATTAAGAAATTTTCATATTCCCTAGGTCTATCCCCATTAGGTCACCTAGGGAAACAATTTCCCAGGAATCTAGCTAGAGGAAAATTTTTATCTGCTAGAGGCAGCTGCGTTGCTGGGTGCCCTCACTCTCCTCAGAACTTGGGCCAATTCTGATGGTGGAATATCTGGATACCTCAAGCCCTAGCTCTAGGATCAAGTTTTCCTAGGTGTTCCCAAGGATAGAACCTAGTAGGATCAATTTGATCTATCGAAGTAAAAACACTTGTATGATCCTTTCCCATCACCTTGTACAGGATAGGAACATCATTGGTTGCTAAATTCCATCCCTGAACCTGGGTTGGGTCCACTTGGCCCTGTGTGGTCCCATTTGGTGTCAAATGCCTTTCATCAAGGACCATTTGGGAATCCAAGTTCCCAAAGGATTTTATGGATTGAGAAATTCCTTCATAAGTCTTATTCTTCTCCCTCAACCCTTCAACCCCCCTCCTCTCTCCCTAGAAGATAATTCCCTTGCTTAAAAGTAAAACAAGTCCCACTCTTTATTTTATCTTAGGGAAAGGGTTTCGAGGGTCACTACCCACCTATTCATTGACCTATACTCTACAAGTGACTTCCTAAACTACCGGGACTCTACCCATCGGTGAAATTCCATGAAGAGCAAGGAGCCTTGGATGTGGTGACAATGGGCTAAGCCTCCATCGTTTCCCTTGTCCTAGAAGTTGCCTTGTTAGGAACCCATTTTAGATCCACTACTCATTTGAGTGGTAACAAGTTGTTCACAATTCCATTTGTGAACAACTCTTTGGTATAACCACTTTTTCCATACTACAGCTCCAATATGAGAAGTCCAAAGCTATGGAGGCTACCCTTCTTCTCACTGAATCAATCCTCTACAATATAGTGAACTAGGGCTAGTTGGTTGGCACACTTGACTGTTACTTTAGTCCTTCAAAGTCTGCACATCCTTAGGCCCTATACACCTTCCCTTCAACCAATTTTTTTGTCCTTCACTAGAACAAGAATCAGGGCTCTTCTTTGACAGTAACCTAACAACCCTCCAACTGTACTTGGCCTACCATCAATCTGCCCAACCACAGTCAATTCCTTTTACTGATCTAGGGCCCACAATATTTTCTTCATCTAGGTCTCTTCAAATCTGCCACTATGATGGTTTGAGTCTCTCAAGATCATTGTTCTTGTATATCGACAATTATCTCTGTTGTCCAATCTATGAACAAATATGAACTTCTCCTCTTATCATACTTCTAAAAATTTGTAGATAAATGAACTAGGGTCACAAATCAGCCACTAACAGGTCCATTTACTAATTAGATATGAGTTTCTTTGGATCTTTATCTAAACTTTATGGAAATTCTACCAAAATCAACTCTCTGCATGTCAATCCACATTCTTCATATGCTTTTATTTCTTTGCATACTCAATCTGCTCAAGTTCCACCCTTGTATTGCTATGTTGTCTCCACATCTTGAATACGCAAACCATCACTTCCCGGTCTGGAGATAACTTTATTGCAAAAATAAACCTCGCTCTAAGGGTCTCAACCCATCTTCTTCTACGCAAATTTTTTAGACTCTTAAGGTCATACCTTATGAGCTAAACATGCTAGGAAACTGTCCTAACTAGGGAATTATATTTATGTACTTCTAATTGTTGTAGAACAAACCCTATCCACACATAGAAGAAACACGACTCTTGCCTCCATAAGAAACTCGACCTAGATCATATGGATCCATAGATTTTGGGCATTTCTTTGACTGAATCTTGACATGAACTTCAGATCTCAATGTTGACCCTCAAACTAGAGTTAACTCAGTCAATATTACGCCTGCATCGACTTCTGTTATGGCTCTAAATTACAATGCAAGCCCTCCTCCATTTATGTTGGTCTTTATCACAGACCTTGCGGCCTACTAACCACCACAAGGAGGGATGGTATCAACCCTCTCTTCTATTTCATGTAGAAAATCTAACCAACGGGATTCAATTTGATCTTGTAATCATGTACTAAAACAATATACTGAATCCTTCCTACAATTTGTGTAAACAAAAAAAAATCACACAATCACATATAAGTAAGATAAAAAAGTTATAAATCACACAACAGAAGATGTATTTGGGGAAGCAACTGCTCAAAACCCTCTATCTCTATTTTTTATTAATTCAAGGAATCATGAAACAACACAATGCTTAATCTCTCTTGAGATTCTCCAACACTCTGCCAATTGTCTCCTGCTGATCTAGGAAAAATCGGTCTAGTACTTAGCCAATTCTCAGCCTTCCTTCAGCCTGCCTTGATCACACAATTCCTATGGAATTATCTCCATATTAATTAGGAAAATCAACCTTCCCCTTGATTGCGCAATCCATCATGGCATCCCATTGACTTTATAGTGGGAAATTTTCTAAACGTGTTATGTTCCTCCTAAGCGTATTTAATAAGGATCAAGGGTCTTTTTATTATTTAAAATAAGATAAAACCCTAAACAACCAAAACCCTATCCTGAGGAGATGCAACACCAAGAGTTTATGGGCCCCGTTGGGGTTAGTTAGGCAGCCAACTTCTCGGGGTCGTAACTTGGTCATATGATCTTCGTTTGACGCACATGATACCTCGTTAGAAATATCTCTCCGAGGAATACAACTACTAATATGATTTCTATGAAATAACCAAACCTTTCATGCCCAAAAATCATCGTTTGGGGCCTCAAAATGGCTTCGAAAGTTCAGGACCTGAAAAACAGACAAAAATAGTAAATTGTGCTATAATTAAGGAAACTGAAAGAGACAATGGCAAGGGCCCAAGTGGAATAGGCGAGTGGCCACCAATATCCACCTCAATCACGTTAAATCGAATTTCTTGAGCTAACTCAATCATCACGACTTAGTTAATTGATACAAGTTGTTATGAGACAAAATTACAATTTATTGTCCAATTTATTTAAGGGAAAAATAAGTTAGACTCCTCACATTCCTCACTCCTGGCACATCAAAATTCCTCACCAGTGTGGGTGCATTTTTTTTTTGTCCTTTCTAGTCGCCAATTTCATTGTTTCTTATTGCAAATTTCAACACTCCCTCTCAACAAGAAAGGAATTCAATCTATACCAATCCAGTACCTTTGGAATGTTCTGCACGCTACACTTCTCTAGTGTTGTTTGCACCTACAAATCCTGAAACTGAATAGCCTCTGAACAACTGAATCAGTATAATGCATCTGTCATCAGAGTCTTTTGACTGCTGCTAGCTACTGCACCTGTCTAGTACTGGATTCTCTGCATTGCTGTTGACATCTGCATCCGTGCCCTTTGAATTGTTGCTAACTCTATTTGTGCTCCAGTATTTGACATCTATCACTTTGATTTCTGTCTTGCTGACATCTGACTACATCAATCTAACTGATCCTTCCTACTGTTGTTGTATTGTGGGCTCCTTGTAGCCAAGTTCGATCCATGAGACACGCCATCTCAATGGACCTTGCCCAAATTTCTTATCTTGGGATTATCTCTACACATAACCCCACCTTACACCTCGAGGTATGGCTGCTCCCTCTTCCCATATGGCTCGAAATCTCCCCCTCATGGAGGTCTCTGCGTGAGTGGACGTTCCACTCGGTCTCCTCTCTGCTTCCCAATTGTGGCAGCTACTCCACAACCTTCTAAGACTGATTCTCATGAGGATGCATGTTTAGAGGTAATTTATGCTCCCTATAAACCACCAAGTCTCTAACTTCTACCTTTCTCCTCAAAGCTTTGCATGCATCTAGTACCTCAAGTACATATAGGTTCTTGACTCGTGCACAATGTAATTGTCCTGAAGTTACAAAAAGTTTCTATAAAAGGGTTGATTTTAAATCGATGATATCTCCCTCATCCGAGCTCCAATTTGACTGATTTGTTTTTCCATTTGGGTAGATTTTTTCAAGGAATCCAAATATTCTATTTGTTTTCGAAAATTTTACACCAAATATTCAGATATTCTCTACAAACTCGCCGCCCAAAAAATTCCTGCTCTGATACCATGTAGAAAATCTAACCAACGAGATTCAATATAATCTTGTAATCTACTAAAACAAGACATTGAATCTTCGTACAATTTACGAAAACAAAACACGATCACACAATCACATAAAAGTAAGAGAAATAAATTATCAATTGCACAACAACATGATGTATTTGGGGAAAGCAACTAATCAAAACCCCTCTTTCTCTATTGTGTATTAAGTCAAGGAATCATGAAACAATACAATGCTTAATCTCATGAGATTCTCCGGCCTCTGTCAATTGTCTCCCATTGATCTAGAAGCTTCCGGTCTAGTACTTAGCCAATTCTCATCCTTACTTCAGCCCTTCTTGTCATAATTTTCTGGGAATTAACTCTTATTATTGGGAAAAATCGTTCTTCTTTCAGTTAGCAATCCATCATGGCATCAGTGACTTTATAATTGCACATGAAATTTTCTCTGAATACAAGCTGATATTTGTATTTCCTTTAACCTACGTGGTCATAGGTATTCCTTGGTAAGCATGCATGTACAACTATTAATAGCGAATTATAGGTTATATGATTGATCACTCATTGTGAATTAAATCTAATTTAATTCATTGGACCTCTCACTAGCTCATAACTCAGTTAGAACCAGTTAAACTGATTTTAACGCATTTAATTGAGTTAATTACACTTGCACCCCACTAATGTATTAACTTCAACTGGACCCAAAAAATATTAGAATCCCTCTAGATGCCTCATCTTAGACCCCCAAGTACTTGAATTTCTTGAGCTAACTCGGTCATCATGACTTAATTAAATGACACAAGTTGTTATGAGATGAAATTACAATTTATTGTCCAATTTATTTAAGGGAAAAATAAATTAGACACCCCACATTCTTCATTCCTGGTGCATCAAAATTCCTCACCAGTGTGGGTGCATTTTTTTTTGTCCTTTCTGGTTTCCATTCTCACTGTTTTTTTGTAAATTTCAACATTTCAAAATTTGATAAGGCCTTCACACAAAGACACCATTGAAATCACATACCTAGATTCTCGTGAGAAACCTCTCTTAAGCTTGATCTGCCAGAAGAGAACCAACAATATGCCATCCTACTTCCTAGCGCAAACCAACCATTAAGGTATGCAACATTCTTCTAAACCCTCACATGATGATCTTGCTCTTGGAGGATGATCATGACCTCCCTTTAGCAACCCTTGTCCCTCGTACTCGACCTACTTTAGGACTACATATCTCTTCACCCCCTTGATGTGCCAAATAGTGGGAATACATGTCAAACATGCTAAGATGTGCCAAGTGATAAGGCATGCCAAGATGTGCAAGGGTGTGTCAATGATTGTCAGGTACTGTCAAGAAAAAAAAAGGGAGAAAAATTTTAAAATACAAGGAAATGAACACATAAGAGGGTTAATAAGTCATCAATTTACCTTTTCTAAGAGGGGCATGCTAGGCACACCAACACTAGGCGGCAATAGGTGCCAAGTGAAAAGTCTTAGTGCATTCTAAGTGACAAGTATTCCTTTGTTGCTTCTCATCTGTTTTCCAAAAATTGATCATCACAAATACATTTAATATTAAACCATGCCAAATCATACCAAGGCATCTCAACGTATTCCATACATGCTAAGACTTTCCAAGTGCCAATATGTGTCAGGGACCAGTGTTATGCATGTTATGAAGTGGAAGGTAATGTTGAAGAGTGCTAAGGTGTGCTAGAGAGTGATAATGCCTGTTGATGAGTGTTAAGGAGTAATAGGAAAAAAAATTAAGGGAGCACTAGGTAAAAATTCATGGAAGTTAATGAATACAAGGAACGTGTACTGCCAGAGACTAGTGTTAATGGTCAGTGTTAGTTGTCATGTCAAGGAGGGAGTGACAAGGGATGCTAAGCATTGGTAAGGCATGCTAGGGAATATAAGCATGTTAAGAATTCCCAAAGTGTGCTTGGGAGTTCTAGGATGTGCTAATTATATCATGTGCCAATTAATAGTGCCAAGATAATATGAGACATATACTAGGTGCTAAGGATGTGGCAGCAGGTTGCTGAGAATATGTCAATATGTCAAGGCAACAAAGGGGGAAGAACCAATAAGAAGGGTTAATACGTCGGGACTTTATCTTTTGAAAAAGGGGCATAGTAGGCACACTAATAATGGGTCCCAATACATGCCAGTGCTAATACATGTCAATGCATTCAACCAAGGTTTTCCACGGCATGCTAGGAACGACATGCATGCCAACACATGCTAGGAGAGTTCCATGTTGTGCTAGCGCATGCCACCATGTGCTTGGGCGTTAGTGTCATGATAAGATGTTCTAGATACAAATATGTTCTAAGACATGTGAGGTGCTAGGAAATGTCAGTGCGTGCGAAAGCATTAATTTTAGGTGTGCCCAAATTATTGAGTGTTAGGTCTTTCTCATTAATAGAATTTTCAGAGCTCGATTATGTATTAAATAATATACTTCCTACACACAATAGCGGAACTTTATCTAAATGGATTTTTATAGATAATAAACTTAATAGATATGAATTATGTGTTGAATCATAGGAAATCTCTATTTGACTAGTCATTACTTGAGGGAAATGATACATGCTTATTACTTCTTAAAAAATTGACTAACCCTAACCACTATGGCCTTGGACATATTATAAAAAATTCTCCACAATAATGATATTAAATTGTTATCTTTTGAAAAAAAGTACATTAACAGGCACATAACGTCATAAAAAACTCATTGGAATGATAAATTATGATGGAAATTTTTTTATCGTCACCAAAAGTAACAAAACGAGAGTCATTAAAATTTCATCACTAGAAGTGTCACCAAAGAGAGAATTAGTGATGGGCCTTTAACAACTCTCACCAAAAGTGAAATGCCTTTGGTGACGGACCATAAAGGACCATCACTATATACACTTACAGTGACAGTTTTTAGTGATCAATGATGACGGACATTTTTTGATTGTCACCAAAAGTAACAAAAAGAGCATTGGTGAGGGTCATTAAAATTTCATCACTATAAGTGTCACCAAAGAGAGAATTAGTGATGGCCCTTTAACGACCCTCACCAAAAGTGTCATTGAAAATGTCTTTGGTGACGGACCATAAAGGACCATCACCATATACACTTACAGTGACGGTTTTTAGTGATCAATGATGGCGGACATTTTACAGTAGTCACCGAAAATGACAAAGAAACATTTGTGAGGGTCATTAAAAGTTCGTCACTATAAGTGTCACCAAAGAGAGAATTAGTGATGGGCCTTTAATGACCCTCACCAAAAGTTTCATTGAAAATGTCTTTGGACATAAGACATATACTTCTTTTCTTGATCAGTTCTAGGAGTCTAAACTGAATAAATCTTAAAATGGGAAGCTAATGGAACATTAACAGGTTTCACATTGTTCACACTTAAATTTTTAAGTACTTTCTCCACATATTTGTGCTGTGATAACCAAATATTACCATTCTTCCTATCTATGTGTATCTCCATGCCCAAGATATGTTTTGCCACTCCAAGATACTTCATATCAAAAGTACTATAGATTGAGCCTTTAACCTGTTGATTTATTCCATGATTTTGCTTGCAATAAGCATATCGTCAGCATAAAAAACCAAGATAATGAATATGCCATTGAAACTTTTGAATTATACACAATGATTTACTCACTTCTGATAAAATTTTGGCTCACCATGAAGGAATCAAACTTCTTGTACCATTTCCTGGGTGACTGCCTCGGGCCATACAATGAATTTATGAGCTTGCAAACTAATATTCTATTGTGACGTTGTACAAAACCTTTTGGTTGTTCCATATGTATCTCTTCATCCAAATCACCATGAATAAGTTGTTTTAACATCTAAATTTTCTAATTCAAGGTCAAGTAATGCAGTTAGTGCTAACACAGTACGAATGGAAACAATTTTTATGGCTGGTGAAAAAATCTCATGAAAATAAATACCTTCAACCTGAGAATACCCTTTTGTAACCACCCTCACCTTATACCTTTCGATACTTTCATCAAATTTTTGTTTCATTTTTAATACCCATTTGCATCTAACAACACTTCTCCCTTCAGGAAGTTCTACAAGATCCTAGGTATTTTTCTTGGCTATGGAATCCATTTCTTCTTCCATAGCCTTTTCCATTTTCCGCTATCTACATCATCCATTGCTTCCTCATAACAATATGGTTCCCCATCTTCAACAATCAATGCAATAGATGAATTTGAATCTTCATACCTTTTGGGTGTTCTTCTTTCCCTTGTATTCCTTCTTAGAGTAACTGGTTGTTGAATTGGTTCCGGAAATTCTACAGTTTCCTTTGCTTCTTCTTCTTCACCTTTTTCTTCAGAAGTCTCTCCTTCCCTTTTACTTTCTAGAAAAGTTTTAGCCTCCAACTTAATTTCTTGATTTAGCAGTACATATTCCTTTTCAACTTTTCCAACATTCAATTTTAGAATAGAAGATTCATCAAATTTTCATATCTACTATTGACTATATTTTGTGAAGAAGGATCCACAACTTGTATCCTTTCACTGCATAATCATACCCAACAAAGACATAAAATTTCAATTTTGGATCTAACTTTGAGCATTGATTCCTAGGAATAAGAGCATAGACATCATAACCAAAAATCCTTAAATGTGAAAATTAACAAGACTAACCCGACCAAACTTCTTCAGGAATTTTTCAATTTATGGCAATAGAAGGTGATCTGTTAACTAAATAAAGAGCAATAGATACTACTTCCACCCACAACTCCTTTGGAAGTTTGGCATTGTTGAGCATGCTTCTGGATATTTCCATAAGAGTCCGATGTTTAGCAACGCCATTTTCCTGAGGAGTATAAACAGCAGTTTTATGTCTAACAATCCCTTCATCCTTACAATATTGGTCAAATTCTAAAGAATTGAATTCATCGCCATTATTAGTTCTTAAAAATTTAATTGATTTGTCTATTTTATTTTCCACCGTAGCTTTAAATTGTTTAAAAACATTAAATACATAACCTTTATTTTTCAACAGATAGACCCAAAATTTCCAATAGAAATCATCAATAAAAATTAAGAAATATAATGCAACTTCATAAGACACAGTAGGAGATCATCCCTATATAGTCCAAAATTTCTTTACTATTATGACTTCCAGTTTTAAATCTATGTTTACATTGTTTTCCATACACACAATGTTTACAAAAATCCAACTTCGAGGATTTCAAATCAGGAAGAAACTTGCAGTTCATCAGTACATGAAGAACTTTATCGCTCATGTGACCCAATCGTTGATGCCATAGACGAGTACCTTCTTATGCTTTCTCTGATACAGTCTCTACCTCACTGACATGAGTACCTCTTTTAAGTCTGTAAATATTTCCGACCTATTCTTCCTTCATAACAATGAGGGTGCCTTTTGAGACTTTTAGCACTCCATTTTGATTTATAAACACGTAACCATCTCAGTCCAACACTCCCAAAAAAATCAATTCTTTCCTTAATTTAGATGCATGCCTAACATTACCTAATGTTCTAACTATATTAGCATACATCTTAATTTTTACATTTCCCATCCAAACAGTCTCACAAGATATATTATTTCCCATAAACATAGAACTGCCATTCACAACTTCATATGAAGTAAACTAATTTATGTGCGGACTTGTGTGATGAGAAGCACTAGAGTATTACAACCAATTTTTAAAATTCTGAGAGTCATTAAAAATTGGTAAAGCTTCATCTACCATACCTACTTTGGCATATAAAACTTCATCAATCATACCTGAATCAAATTGATTTGCTTCCTTCTTCTAGTTCCGGTTTTCGAACTTCTTTCGTTTCCAACAGTATTTCTTGAGGTGTCCAATTTTGTTGCAGTACCAACATTTAGCTTTACACATTTTTCCCTTTGATTTTAATCTAGAAAAAACCCTTTCTTTCTCTCCTCTTTCCTTTGACCAACCTCTAGATACCATGGCTTCTGGTGCATTTGTTTCAAAACTGGATTTCCTCTGTACTTCTTCATATAACCGAGCTCCCACAATTGATTCAAATTTCAAAGACTTAGTAGTGCTCAAAGTGATTAAAGTTATGAAGTGATCCCATGACTCGGGCAGAGAACACAACAAGGTAATAGCTTTGCCTTCTTCCTGAATTTTAACTTCCATATCTGAAAATTAGAAAATAAGTGTATTAAAAACATTTAAGTGTTATGTAATTTGTGTACCCTCCTTCATCTGAAGATTATACAATTGTCTTTTCAAATAAATTATGTTTGTTAACGATTTGGTCATATATATGTTTCCATTTTTTTCCCACAAACCTGTAGTTGTTTTCTCTTCAACAATATTAAAGAAAAATTCATCTGTCGGGCATAACCTGATGGTATTGAGAGCTTAAGCATCCAAGTCCTCCTAGTCCAAATATTTCATGCTAGCAGGTTTTTTCTTCACCCTGTCTAATGCTTTATGCAACCCTTGTTGGACCAACAAATCCCTAACTTTCATTTTGCATAAAGAAAAATTGTTCTTGCCAATGAACTTTTCCACCTCGAACTTTGCATTCGTCATTTTTTCCATTTATTTCTACAAAACGTTGAACTTTCATTCTGATTTGCCAAACAAATCTTTAATGGCAACACAATATTTTTTTCCCAAGAGAACCAAATCTATAATGGCAACACAACCAACCAAATCTTTGATCTGTCAATTAAATCCTTAATGAATTTTTTCTAATTTAATGGTGGTCATTTTTATTAGGATTATCTCAATTATAGATTTTCAAATATTTACAAGATTTGGAGGGTAGGTTATTAGATTTTTTAATAGTAGGAAAAATTTAATTTGAATGAAATTTTAATAACATTATTTTTATTTAGATGGTATATTTTAGAATATTTTTATTTTTATTTTTATTTTATTTTTTATTTTTTATTTTTTTATTTTTTTAATTTGGGAGGTTTATATTTTTATCACGTTTAATATATCATTTAGATTTGAGTAAGAAATTGAATCAATAATTTTATACCAAAGAGTGTCTTAATATAGTATTGGATAACTATTTATCTAAATTTGAGTAGGAAATTGAACCACTAATTTCATATCAAAAAGTATCTTAACATAGTACTAAATTACTATCTATCTAAAACTCTATGAATATAATATTTTAAAATTTTGATAAACAAATATTTTTTAATATTTCTAAATTGTAATATAAGTTAAGTTCAAATTTTAATAAGATTACCTTTATCTTTTGCAAATTCTAAATTATTTTAAAATTTTGATAAACCTAAACAACTTAGTATTTGTGTATATTTTTTGGAATTTTCAAAAATCTATCATCTTAATATACTTTAAAACTGAATATACTTTTTTTAAAATCATAACCAAAAACTGAATATACTTTTTTAAAATCATAATAATAGCTACATGATAATATATTGTTGAAAATAAGAATGGAGAAGGTAAAATAAAATGATACTGCAATCAAAGGTTTTAGATCCATGGATGCAATGAGAGAAAAAGTGGAAGCGTTGATCCAGATTAAAGTATATTTTCAATAAAGGCCCATTAAGTGTTTGATGTATTTCCATCTATTAAATTTGAGATATTAGAAATTAGAAATATATGTATATAATAAAATTTGAGAGTTTAAGTATTTATAGTAAATGTGAAAAAGTATATATATCATTTATTTAAACTTAGAGATTGTGGGTAAAAGTTGGGCATGTGGAAAGAATGAATGGAGATATTTACCATTGTAATTCTATTATTCAATTACTTGAGATCAGTTATTTTTGTAAATTATATTATAGAAGGGTTAAATTGGATAGAAATCTGAAGGCCTACAATTTTTAGTGGTATTTCATAAGATTTGTTGTTTTTTCATGTTCAATAGTCAATTGTGCCTTTGTGCTAAGGCTCTAGTGATATATCTATCACCTAGATAACGCTCAAGCAATATAGACTTAGAAATTTGGGCCAGTGGGCAATGGGAGATATAGTTATCACCTATGTAGAATCATCAGGACTTAGAACACAAGGGTCGGGAGTCAATATTGAGACTCAAGTGTGGATGCATGTAGCAGGGGTCGATAGTGCTCACTACTCAGTCGAGTGTGGACATAGGCAGCACTGCAATAGGATTCGAGAGTGGAGTGTGAGCCTTGAGGCTACAAGTGCAACTTTAGGGTTTTAATTTTTAATTCTTTTAATTATAAACCACCAAAACAACATGAACCCAAAGCCAAATTAATTGAATGCAAGTTGATTTTTTTAATTTTATTCGTGTTTGTGATCATCTTGGGGTTCGAATCTGGTTCGTGTTTGGGTTTGCCTTGATGTTCATCAAACCAAAATGAACAAATTCGGCGTGCATTTATTTTTGACGAACTTCGAACCTGAAATATTTTGTTCGCCGAACATGGTGACTTGGCAGGGATGTTGCTATCAAAATTATGAATGCACTATATATTTCTAGTGAAATGCTCTTATTAGGTGTTGATGCTATGATAAACACCCTCCAAAATTTTTCCTATAGGTGAATTTTGGAACATACTAAGGATCTAACAATATATCATTACATTATCACTTCATTATCAATTAATGTTAACTGAGTATTTAAGTCATCTTCTCAGTTTCTAAGTGTCGAAGTCACTTGTTCACACATGTTTATCCCGTAACAAGTTCATGAGCGCATTCTTTTACGCAAGCATGAACATGCATAGCATAGTCCATCAAGACAGTGCATGCACAATGTTCAACCTATGTTGACAGTCAGTGTGCACTTTCAATGATACTCTCACTTTTGGTTGCACTTGTACTTATATTTCGATGAGTTTTTCCAATTGTTGCTTTTGTGCACCTTTGCTTTCACAAGTGTCACTTTCATGTTTATGACTATCATTTTTCCTTGTTTTCTCTTTAATAAGTGTCGTTTTCATGTTGTCCTTTCTCTTCCATGAGTTTCTTTCGATGTCATTCATAATTTCACGTATTGTTTTCACTTTTCTCTTACAATCACAAGTGTCGTCTTTTGGTATGGGAAGTGTTGCGCATTGTAAAAGCAAAATTGTGGTTCATCATGAGAGGAAAATTCAAGACCTTACCATGTAGACATGTAACACCCACTCCCAAAGTTTTATGCTTTATCGTACTAGCGTCGTCACTGGCGTCGCAAATTGTATCTTAAGTGTTCCACCTAGTCGAAGGGATTCAATTGTACATTCTTAAAGGGAAGTTCTGATCATTCTCCTACACTATTGTGTCATATTCATCATAAGGAAATAAATTATACATATTCCCCAAGTATTGAGCACTATCATACAAGTTTCGTCATTTTCATTGCAAAGAGTACCCTAAGTGTCACGCTTGGATGAGGTTGTTGCATTGTCGTCACATTGAGGGGATCATGTTGTTCTTGTGTACTGAGTGTTCAATGTTTTTTCGTCAATTGTTATGAGTGTGTTTGACCATTCATAAGTTCAAACATGGTTTCACTTCTATCTCACTAATCCCACACTTAGTCAAATTTTGGAAAATTCCTGCCCGACTAACCTTAACCTAACTCAGCCTCCTTGAACTATGCATTGTGCGGTAGTAAGCCACAAGTTGATCCCTTAGCTCCTGGAACTGCGTAATGCACAATTCCTACCTACAAGGGTTGTGCATTATGCAGTCACAATGCTCAAGGATTCCCTCCCTGCCCTCAGAAATTGTGAAATCCTGGCCCCAGCTAGTAATTTTTTGTGCATTTTTCAATATTAGCCATCAATTTTCCTCCCTGAGTCCCTGAACTACACGATCCACTGAATAGTATCCCTCTAGAACCATCCATTTTTCATTCTTAGTGCTCAAATCTGGCCCTTTGACCTCCACAACTATGTATTTCATCCTCCCAATTAGCTTCCTTCTACGCATTGCATAGTGGGAAGCCTTAAGATGTCATCTTTCCTCCTTGCGTTGCACAATTGTGCAATCCTAGGCCTCTCTCTCTCATGTACTACCCATTGGGAAACTTCAAGGCTGAAGACTGCCTCAATAAGCTCCTCAACTGCGTAGTCTTCTTGCCCATGCCTCCAGAACTGCACATTGTGCAGTATCAAGCTTCAGTCCTCCACTCCTAACATTTGGAATTGTGCATTGTGCAATATTTGAGCCTGCCTCTCAGTCCAACACCTAGTTCCAGCTCAATAGGCATTTTCATGAAGCAAGCTAGACTAAGAAATTTATTTACTGATGTTGTCTTGCCATGATTGGATTCCACTTGCAGGTACTACATCTTCACATGACATGATCATGCTCAAAGTAGAAGAGAAGGAGATCATACGAGAAGACACTTATGAAGCTAGAACAATGGATAAGTCATCAAGAAAGAAGATGAAGTGATACTATCTTACCACAAAAGATCAAATATATAGATTGCATGAAGGCTTCATATCAATCAGCCTTCTATAGGATGAAGATGAAACACGTGCAAGATTTTTCATGAATATTGAAGAGAAAGCGGTAAGAATAGAAGCTTGGCAATGCCACATCATCATGAAGTTCCATGTCATCATTGCCAAGTCATGGCTTGTACAAGAATCATCTCAAGAGTCACATGTGTTATAGCATCTTGCCACATCATCTGTGGAATATAATTTTTTAATTTGTCAAAATGAGAAAATTTGAATATGTGGAAGACCAAGGGTCCCACATGGAATATGAAGAGTCACTATTGAGTTGTAAATTCATATAGAAGCTCAAAGGTCATGTAAGAATTTGAAAAGTCATTGTAGAAGCTCAAGAGTCATGAGGGAGGTCAAGAGTCACATGGGAGGTGGAGAGTCACCTCATTTTTTATAAATACACCCTCGTAACTAAAGAAAAGGGAATTTTGGGACTTGAAATTCCCACCTTGAATTTTGTAGCAATGGCACAGGAGAGAAGATATTTATTTGGAGGAGCAAGTGGTGACTTAATGTTCCACTATTGGGGCTAGTGTGGCAACATTGTACTTGTATATCTTGGAACTTCCACTTAATATATGAAGCTCAATGAACCAACAAATTTTCATGCATGTATCATGAATGTCATAAGACTATTCTTTAGATGTTTTTGTTATATGTTATGTTCATGTACTAAGGAAATTGAACAATTTTTGTGGATTTGGTACTTATCTTGTTGAAGGTGTGTTGTATTTGGTTTTATGATCATGGTTGTCTTGGAACTACTTTTCATATTAACTAACGATCCTCTTAAGTTATTGTGTGCCTATTTTAGGATAGTAATATTAGTTTTCTTCTAGAGGTTCACTCTCTTCCTCCTTGTCATGAAAGTACCTTATATACATTGTAATTGTATGTCTCACAGTGTCAGCTTACTTGCTTGTTTCTAAGAATGTTTGTATAACAGATTAAATTAATAATGGTAGCCAACAAAAATACCTAAGGATAATGGAAACTACTTATATTTCTGGTTGGGGCTCCTACTCCAAACGGTGTGAGGTCTAATTGGGATTTCACATTGAGGATACCACCTTGGTTGAAAATTTTCCAGAACCGTTAACATTGTTTGAGAATAAATAAACCTAAAAACCTCATAATCATTATATGTATGCGTATATAAACATATTGAATTTATCTATTTTCAACCATTTTTCAATTCAGTTCAACTAAAATTTACGTGAGGGGTCTTAGTCTAGAAGTTTATTGAATCCCAGATTAAAGAGAATAATTTACTTTATTGGAGATATTGCATACACTTAATTGTACTTCAATTTCACTAATGGAGTGGATTCATGCATGAAAACCTCTTTATTATCACCTAAACAGCAATCCACAAGTGCATGCATGAGTTTTACTTATATCCACTTACAAGAGACAACTAATTTATGATGATGATTTAACTAGGAATAGGCATCATTTTTCTTCATTGCATGTCCACATGTCTCTCAATTCACTACTATGGCACATTATTTTTACCATATAAATTATATTGTTTGAAATTTGCATTCTCTCATTTTTTGTGCGTGAATAGAATTCATTTATTCTTTCTCTCAATTTCCTCTCTTCCTACTTGCAAGTCTTGTTCATTATTTTCTAGCTAGATCCATTCTCTACGGGTTCAATACAATTTCACATGGTATAAAATCCCATGTGAGCTTGGACAAAGGGACATAAACAATGTATTTGCGGGTATTAAAGGTTGGAACTATAGAAAAGAATGGAGTTTAACCCTCCGCAATTATCATGTCATTTAACTATTTTGAATGGCATTCAAAGAATATGCTTCAATTCAAAAGAAGAGGCTTGTATTGGATAGCCATGGAAACCAAGATTGAACCAAATTCTATAGTTAAAAAATTCAAATATTTGATCGCATGGATGAGGAATTTGGTCTATTATGCTTACCAATTTCTCTAGAATTAGGGTTTCATGTCAAAGCATGTAACACTCTAAATGAAGTTGGGGCCACTTTGGAGAATTTTTAGAAGTAGGATGAGATGTGGGGTTTCATCCTTGAAAATGAGCTCAACTCATTAGATCCAGTAAGTTTCAAAAATATTCAAAAATTATTCACAAGCTTCAAAGCCTTGTTACTCTATTTGAAAGGATGTGGCATCGATAAATCCAATTAATTCTTTCCATATTGTCAAAATTGGGTTCAGAGTAAGTTGTATTTGTCTCCACTTTTCACTCAGTCAGGATTGTAACAAGAACAACATGAAAGATGCCCACACTCAATACTTTTATTGAGTCCCTGGTACATGAGTGGGATAAGCTCATAAATATGGGCACACTGAAAATTTCCAAAGCATAGGCACTTGATGTGCATGAAAGCAGCAAGTCCAACTTGAAATCCAATCACCAATTCAAATGAAAATGATCTAAAAAGGAACCATATCTAAACAGGGAGGAAATCCTAAACCTCTAGATGAATCTAATAGCTTGAAGGAAAGGAAGGTCAAGAATGGGAAATGAAACTATCACAACCATGGTTATAGTATGGAATCATTATGCATGAATAAGACCATTCATCTCATAGATTAAACTCTTCAGCAGAACAATATTGGCAATTGTATTCCAAAGAGTGCTAAGAAGAAGCGGGGAGAAAGAGCACATGAAACAAGAAGGAATGTGCATGCATTAATTTATATTAATTCTTCTCCCAATACATGTATGGATCATAGACTCTAGAAATTCACATCACATTGTAGCGACAAAAGATGCTTTTATCATCTTTAAAACCATATGCTAGTACTCATATTCTCATTGGAGATGATTCTCTAACAGAGGCAATTGAACAAGGGAGGGTAGTTCTTGGAGATGGAAGTTTCAATAATGTCTTGCATATTCCAAATATTTTAGCAAATATTCTCTTCGTGTATCAAATGACACATATTGACACCTGAAGGAGAGTTGAATTTGCCCCAGATTCGGTGAGCATATACGAAATGTGAAATAACTCCAAAATTGCAATTGGTAACGTAAATCATCAATCTCATCTACTATTTTTTTTAATTTGTTCCTCAATTATATTCCATTTTATTATAGATGCATGTAAATGATGAAAGTATAATTTGGCTTTAAATGTTTAGGAATTTAAATTTCAGATGCATGTAGCATCTTAGAACGGGTTTGTTATACTATTAGTTGTGACTATAGTGGTGCATTCAATGCAACTATACACACATTGGAGATTCCAATGAAGATTACACATTCAAGGCAAGGCAAGATCAAATTCATTTAGGATTCTTCAACAGGGATTGCGCAGTGGAGACAGGTTGTCAGGAGGCAGTAAATTGGTGCATGTGTGAGCCAATTTTTGTATGACAGTGTGAGACGATTGTATATTGTACTGAGAGCTCTTGGAGTAGAGATTTGTATGATATTGTTTCATGATCCATGATATACATAATATATGATATTTGGGGTTTTTAGCTTTATGCTTTCCTGGTAAAAACATCTTGTTATGTGCGATTGATTTTTCTTCATGTGTTTTCAATTGCTGATTAAATTTCCGCAAAGAATTAAGTAGAAGGATTATGTATTTAATAGTGGATATAATTGTTATATCAGGAGAGTGCGGCAATACATCATAGTATTATTAAATTTCTACATGGTATCAGAGCAGAGAAGATTGCAATATTGAAGCAGTGCTGAGTTTTTGTTGGTGGAAACAATTCGAATTTGCTGCAAGAATTTATTGGTGCGATAGTTGAGTAAACATCGAAATGGCTTTCAATGGTTTGCGGTTAGAGTATGCACTCGAGGGCAACTCGAACTACATTTCATGGAAGGATAGGATTGAGGCAGTGCTTGAAGATAATGGCTTGAAGGAATGCATCGACAGTGATGTTCCTAAGCCCACTTCGACTGATGTTGCATTACTTGACGCCTGGAAAAAGAAAGTAGCAAAGACAATAAGGATTCTGTTGGAAGGTGTGAGAGACCATATTGTGTTGAGATTCAACAAGATGATGAGATTAGTGAAAAGATTCACCTTCACTAAGTGGGCAAGCAGGCTATTTTTGGCGCAAAGTCTATTTTTAGACATGTTGATCATATTCTATGAGTTGCAGGATGATATTTGTGGATGGTTGGTCAAGTTGGAAAAATAGATGGACTTCTATTTTTAGACATATTGGGCGGAGTCTATTTTTAGATTGCCAGTCTAAAATAGTATGATGAATATTATTAGCTCTTAATAATATTGGACTCTAACATTGCTTATTCCTCTTACCCAGGCCTCAGTGGGGTGCAGTATTTATGGTGACAGAAGGGAAAAGGGAATTAAGCTATTCTTTAGGGGTTTTACTGAACTGTGCATGGAGAGAACTGGTTAGAGCTGAAGTGGCGGAGGATTTGGTGGAGTTGGAAGAAGTAGTTTTGGAGTTGTATTAAGTTTAACTCAGTTAGACTCCAATTGAGCTAGTTGTATCTAGTCCTAGCTGATTATTACTAATTGAGTGGAGTGAATTAATTAGTTAATTAATTCACAAATAATAACTCATTAATCAACTGAACAATACATCAGTTAACTACAGTGCATGACAGTTTCAGTGGAGACCAGTGGAGAGATAGGTGAAAGAGCAAGTGTGACTATCAGTTGTGACTATAGTGATGCATTGCACTCAGTGGAGATGCCAATGAGGATTGTGTGAGCAAGGCTAGAGTAATTCGAACTCATTCATAGCCATTCTTTAGCAGGGATTGCGTAGTAGAGGCAGGCTAGTAGGTGGCAAAGATCGGTGCATGTATTTGCAAGATCAGGCCTGATTAGTGTGTAGCAATTGTATTATATTGAGAGCTTGATATGATCAGCTTTGTATGAGGATTGTTACATGATCTCTATGACATATATTATATACAGATAGTTGGGGTTTTCAGCTTTAGGCTTTTCCATTAAACGACTGTGTTAATGTGTGTGAATTTTTATTGTTTCATGTGTGCATTTCTTGATTTAATTGCCGCAAATGATCAATGGTGGAATAGATTCTGTATTTTTCATGAAGTTAAAATAGTGTGAGATCAGGAGAATCTTGGACATATAACACATAAGTTATATAATTTCTACATGGTATCGGAGCAGTTGATCATTGGAGGAGATTGCAATTATTGAAGCGGTTGAGTTTTATGCTGGTGGAATTCGAATTTGCTGCAGTGTTTTCTTGGTGTCAAAGTTGAGCATTCATTGAAATGTCTTTCAACGGATTGTGATTGGAGTATGCCCTTGATGGGAGCTCGAATTAATAGCATGGAAGGACAGGATGGAGGCGGTGCTGGATGATAATGGGTTGAAGGAGTTCATAGACGTTGATATTCTGAAACCTGCTTCTAGCGATGCAGCCGCACTTGATGCATGGAAAAAGAAGGTAGCAAAGTGTCGAAGAATTTTGTTGGAAGGTGTGAAGGACCAAATTGTGTCTAGCCTTCATGGTAAAGCCACTCCATTCTTAATGTGGAAGGCTTTGACAGACTTGTTCCAAAGAACAAGTGACCAGAGGAAGTTGGCGCTTAAATACAAGCTCAGAAAAATAAAAATGGAGAAAGGCGACAGTATACCAAAACACCTCACGAAGTTTGTCCACTGCAAGGATGAGTTGGGAAGTGTAGGGGTTACTATTGATGAAGAATAATTAGTGAGCTTGGCTCTCCTTGGGCTTCTGAAGAGTTGGCATAGCTACGAAGACTCTGTCAATGGATGGGAGAAACTGCCAGGATGGGAGCGACTTTGGTCGGATCTTGTGCAGGAGGAGATAAGGTGGGGTACAAGGGATGGATCTTCATCGAAGAATGAAGATGAATAAAACTTTGCTTTGGCTGCCAAAGCTTAGAAAGGAAAAGGGAAGAAATCATCCAAATCCGAAGCTAAAGGCAAAAAGCAGGATTTGTCCAAGGTGAAGTGTTTTCACAGTCACCAACATGGGAATTTCGCCACTAATTGTCCACAGAAGAAGAAGAATAAGTAGGATACTAGATCTGCAGCTGGAGAGGCCTTAGCCTCATATTTTGAGTTGGATTTTTCTTTGATCGCATGCTTGGTTTCAAGTGTGATGGGATCGGTGTGGTTTCTTGACAGTGGTGCATCTTTCCATATGACCGGAGACAAAGATTTGTCTAGTGATCTGGATGAAAAGGATCTTGGAGTGCACATCGAGATGGGCGATGATGGTAGATACAGTGTGACTGGTATCAGGACCATTTCCTTTGAGAGGGAGTCTGGTAAACCTTTCATCTTGAAGGATGTCATGCATGTTCCAGGATTGAAGAAGAATCTGATCTCCGTGGCGATGTTGGAATACAAGGGTTATGGTGTTGTTTTTAGTGAGGGAAAAGCCTTCCTATGCCATAAAACAACTATTCAAACCAGGAGGATAGGGATTCGAGTTAATAATATTTATCAATTGCAGCTAGATGGTTGCGCAGCAATGGCAAGCAAAGCAGAAGGAGTGGTGAGCCGGGATGAGGGCGAATTGTGGCACAGGAGATTGGGCCATCTTCACCATGGTGCTTTGAAAATTTTGCAGCAAATTTCTATCGGGTTTCCCAAAGGTACACTTGCGCAGTCAGATCAGTGCAAGGGATGTACTTTGGGAAAATTTGTGAAGACCACTTTTCATGAGAAGGATAGTCGCGCCTCGACGATCTTTGAGAGAATTCACACAGACGTGTGTGGACCTTTCTCAGCTGCTTCAACATCAAAGCACGGGTATTATGTGATATTTGTTGATGAATTTTCTTGTAAGTGTTGGATCTTCTTCATGCAGAAGAAGAGTGAGACATACTCAAAGTTCTGTGAGTTCAAGGCGCTAGTTGAGAAAGAGTCAGGGAAGCAGGTGAAAGCTCTAAGGAGCGATAATGGTGGTGAATACATCTATGGATAATTCAAAGGCTTCTGTAACAAAGAAGGAATTCGAAGAGAACTCATAACGCCTCATAACCCACAGCAGAATGGGGTCGTGGAGAGAAAGAACAGAATGATCGTGGGTGCTACACGGGCGATGTTGCATGATCAGGGCCTTCCCATACACTTGTGGGATGAGACCTGCAACATTGCGGTTTATGTGCAAAACCGTTGTCCTCATGATGCCCAGCATAATTTTAGAAGGGCATTTTACGGTAGAAGCACGATATTTCTCATTTGAAGATTTTTGGCTCACCTGTTTACATTCATGTGATGAAGGATGCCAGGAAGAAGCTGGAGCCGACTGCAGAGGTTGGGATATTTGTGGGGTACACAGAAACACCCCACAATTATCGTGTGTATTTTCTAGACAGTCGGATGACTGTCGTGCGACGGGATATCAAATTTCATGAGGAGAAAGCCATGAAGTTGTCGCTTGAGAGGGAGCTACACTTGCATGCAGAGGAGGAGCTACTTGTTCCTAAATATGAGCCTCAAGATGTGGATCAGCCACAAGAGGAGGTTCATGGAGTGGAACAAATTACTCATGCAGCACCAAACATCAGAGGGCGGAAGAGCACTACAGAATCTGAGCAACTGAATCTTGATGCAGCACAGAATGTAGGAGCTCCTACATCACAACGCAGATAGAGACAGTCACCTGACCGATTTACTAGATACATGGCTTTGATGAGAAAGTGTATCGTGACGGAGCCATCCTCTTTCGAGGAAGTTGTAGAGGATCCCACATGGGTAGATGCCATGGTGGAAGAGTATGATTCGATTGTCAGAAACAGTGCATGGGAGATTGTCCTAAGGCCGGAAGGGAAATCAGTGGTAGGTTCAAGATGGATCTACAAATTGAAGCAAGCTGCTGATGGGAGCATCGAGAAGTATAAGGCAAGATTTGTTGCCCAAGTCTTCTCACATATTGAGGGGATCGACTATGAAGAAACCTTTGCACCTGTCGCAAGGTATTCTTCCATACGGACCATCCTTGTTCTCTCAGCGCAGATGGGTTGGCACATTGATCAGATGGATGTGAAGACTGCGTTCCTCAACGGAATCATTAAGGAGGAGGTGTACATTGAGCAGCCTGAAGGATTCGAAACCTTCAGCAGCGAGTCGCATGTGTGCATGCTCAAAAGAGCATTGTATGGGCTGAAACAAGCACCTCGTGCTTGGTACACACGGATAGAAAGTTATTTCACCAAACTTGGTTTCACCAAGAGTGAGGCAGTTCCTAACCTATACCATATTGTGGTGGAGGGTAAGCTGTTAATCATTGTGCTTTATGTAGATGATTTAATACTAACGAGTGATGAACTATTGATACACTCATGCAAGGCAGATCTTGCAAAGGAGTTTGAGATGAAGGACTCGGGCCTCCTTCATTATTTCCTGGGATTGGAAATTTGGCAGCGAAAAGGTGAATTGTTTGTGTCTCAAGGCAAGTATGCCCGGGAGATACTAGAGAAGTTTCACATGCAAGGTTGCAAGCCTATCGACACTCCTCTTCCTGGTGGTTGGAGGAAAGAGGATGCTACATAGGCAGAGGTAGTGGATGCCACTGTTTATCGACAGTTGGTTGTTTCGCTCATGTATTTAGTCAATACACGACCGGACATATGCTATGCTGTGAACCAGCTTTCACAAGTGATGGTGAAGCCTACCAAGCTCTTTTGGAAGGCAGGCAAGCATGTCCTGAGGTATCTCAAGGGCACATCTAGGTATGGATTGTGGTATAGACAGTTGGATGAGTTGAAGCTGCATGGCTTCACGGATGCAGATTGGACACGAAGCCCAATGGACAGAAAGATCACATCTGGAGGGATTTTCAGTATCGGATCTATAGCAGTTTCTTGGTACAACAGGAAACAAAGATCCATAGCACTCATTTCAGTAGAGGTTGAGTACATGGCAACAAGTTTGGCTGCATGCGAGGCTATATGGATGAGGAAGATCCTGGTCGATTTTTTCGGTTCTGATATTGACATCTGGTATCATCATATCAAATATTGTGTGCAGCGGAAGATCATGTTGCTTTCTTACATTCCTACGGAGGATCAGGATGCAGATATTCTGACAAAGGTGCTCACCAGAATAAAATTTGAATACCATAGAGACAGGATCGGGGTGGCAAATAATCCATGTCTTGTTGAGAGGGAGTGTTGAGATTCAACAAGATGATGAGCTTAGTGAAAAGAGTCACCTTCACTAAGTGGGCCCGTAGGCTATTTTTGGTGCAAATTCTATTCTTAGACATGTTGATCATATTATATGAGTTGCAGGATGCTATTTGTGGATGGTTGGTCAAGTTGGAAAAATAGATTGACTTCTATTTTTAGACATATTGGGCGGAGTTTATTTTTAGATTTCCAGTCTAAAAATAGATATGTCGAATATTATTAGCTCTTAATAATATTTGGACTCTAAACATTATCTTATTCTCTTGGAGCACTTCAGTTAAGTGCACAGATGTGGCATAGCAGCTGACAGAAGGAATTACGCTATTCCTGAGGGTTTACTGGAGCTATTGCACGGAGGACTCAATTGGAACTCAAGTGGCAGAGTTTGGTGGAGTTGAAGAAGTAGTTGGTGGAGTCAACTCATTAATCAACTGAAAAATACATCATTTAACTACAGTGCATGACAGTTTCAGTGGAGACCAGTGGAGAGATAGGTGAAAGAGAAAGTGTGACTATCGGTTGTGACTATAGTGATGCATTGATTGCATCCAACACTCAGTGGAGATGCCAATGACGATTGCGTGAGCAAGGCTGGAGTAATTCAAACTCATTCAGAACCATTCTTCAGCAGGGATTGCGTAGTAGAGGCAGGCTAGCAGGTGGCAAAGATCGGTGCATGGATTTGCAAGATCGGGCTTGATTAGTGTGTAGCGATTGTATTGTACTGAGAGCTTGATATGATCAGCTTTGTATGAAGATTGTTACATGATCTCTATGACATATATTATATACAGATAGTTGGGGTTTTCAGCTTCGGGCTTTCCCGTTAAACAATTGTGTTAATGTGTGTGAATTTTTATTGTTTCATGTGTGCATTGCAATCTCGATTTAATTGCCGCAAATGACCAATGGTGGAACAGATTTTGTATTTTGCATGAAGTTAAAATAATGTGAGATCAGGGGAATCTTGGACATATAACACATAAGTTATATAATTTCTACATATTGTCTCAAGCCTTCATGGGAAAGCCACTCCATTTTCAATATGGAAGGCTTTGACAGATCTTTTCCAAAGCAGCAGCGACCATAGGAAATTGGCACTGAAGGATAAACTCAGAAAAATCAAGATGGAGAAGGGCGACAGTATTCCAAAGTATCTCACAAATTTTTTCCAATGTCTGGATGAACTGGGGAGTGTGGGAATCATGGTTGCTGATGACGATTTGGTGATTTTGGCTCTCCTGGGACTTCTTAAGAGTTGGCACAGTTATCAAGACTCTGTCAACGGACGGGAAAAACTGTCGGATTTGGAACGACTGTGGTCAGCTCTAGTGCAGGAGGAGTTCAGGCAGAACACCATGGATGGCTCTTCATCAAAGCATGATGATGAAGAGGATTATGCTTTGGTTGCCAAAGCAAGGAAAGGGAAGGGGAAGAAATTCCACTCGAAACCCGAGGCTAAAGGAAAGAAGTTGGATTTTTCCAAGGTGAAGGGTTTCCACTGTCACGAACATGGGCATCTCACCACTAACTACCCACAGAAAAATAAGAACAAGAAGTTTGTTGGAGCTGCAGCTGGTGAGGCCCTTGCCCCGCAATTTGAAATTAATTTCTCTTTGATCGCATGCTTGGTTTCAAGCGCAATGGGATTGGTGTGTATCTTGATAGTGGTGCTTCCTTCCACATGATGGGAGATAAGGAGCTTTTAAGTGACTTGGAGGAGAAATATCTCCAAATGCATATAGAGATGGGCGACGATGGATGATACAGTGTGACCGGCATTGGTATCATTACCTTTGAGAGGGATTTAGGTAAACCATTTCTGTAGAAAGATGTTATGAATGTTCCAGGTCTAAAGAAGAACTTGGTCTCAGTCGCGATGTTGGAGGACAAAGGTTATGACGTTGTTTTCAGCGATGGAAAATCTTTCCTGCGATATAAAACAATGAGTAAAACCAAGACGATAGGGATTTGAGTTAAGAATCTCTACAAGCTCGAGGTAAATGGTTGCGCTGCAATGGTGGGCAAAGTAGAAGAAGTGGTGAGCCGGGATGAGGGCGAATTATGGCACAAGCAATTGGACCATCTTCACCATGGCACCCTGAAGATTTTGCAGCAAATTTCTATTGGACTTCCCAAGGGTACACTTGCGCAGTTAGATTAGTGCAAGGATGTACTATGGGTAATTTTGTGAAGACCAACTTTCATGAAAAGGAGAACCATTCTTCTGTGATCCTAGAAAGAGTTCACACAGACATGTTTGGACCATTATTCTCTCGGTTGCTTCAATAGAAAAACACAGTTATTATGTTATTTTTGTTGATGACTATTCTCGTAGATGTTGGATCTTCTTCATGCAGTAGAAGGATCAAACATTCTCAAAGTTTTGTGAGTTTAAAGCATTGGTGGAGAAAGAGTCGAGGAAGAAGTGAAGGTTCTATGGAGCGATAATGGTGGTGAATATATCTTGAATGAATTCAAAGACTTCTATAGCAAAGAAGGAATTTGGAGAGAACACATAGCTCCTCATAACCCATAGCAGAATGGGGTCGTGGAGAGGAATAACAGAATGATTGTGGGTGTTTCATAAGCTATGATGCATGATCAGGGCCTACCAATGCACTTATGGGCGGAAGCATGCAACACTGCTTTTTATGTGAAAAATTGTTGTCCTTATAGAGTACTATGCATGAGTACACATAAAGAAGCTTATACTGGTAAGAAACTGGATTTTTCCCACTTTAAGATTTTTGTCTCATATGTTTATGTGCATGTGACCAAGAACGTCGAGAAGAAGATGGAGTCGACTGCTGAAGTTTGGATATTTGTGGGGTACACAGAAACACCCCATATTATCGTGTGTATTTTCCAAACAATCGAATGATGGTGGTGCAACGGGATATAAAATTCAATGAGGAGAAAGCCTTGAAGTTGTTGCTTGAGAGGGAGCTAGACTTGCATGCAAAGGAGGAACTTTTAGTTCCCAAAGATGAGCCTCTAGATGTGGATCAGCCATAGGAGGAGGATCATGGAGTGGAGGAGTCCACTCACATAGAGCCAAACATCAGAATAGGAAATATAGCCAAACATCATAACTGGCAGAAGGCATACCACAAAATCTGAGAGGCTGAAGCTTGATGCGGCACAGAATGTAGGAGTCCCTACTTTACAGCACAAACAGAGATAGTCACCTAACTATTTCACTGGATACATGGCTCTCATGAGAAAATGTATTGTGACAGAGCCATCTTCTTTTCAGGAAGCAGTGTAGGAGCCCACATGGGTAGATGCAATGGTGGAGGAGTATGACTCCATTCTCAGAAATAGTGCTTGGGAAATTGTTCCAAGGCCGGTTGATAAATCAGTGGTAGGTTCAAGATGGATCTACAAGGTAAAGCAAGATGCTGATGGGAGTATTGAGAAGTATAAGGCAAGATTTATGGCTCGGGAATTCTTAAAGATCGAGGGGATTTATTATGAAGAAACCTTTGCACCTATCGCATAGTATTCTTCCATAAGGACCATCCTTTCTCTCTCAGCGCAGATGGGTTGGCACATTCATCAGATGGATGTGAAGACTATGTTCCTTAATGGGATCATTGAGGAAGAAGTGTACATTGAGAAGCCTAAAGGATTTCAGATCTTCAGCAGCGAGTGGCATGTGTGCAGATTCAAAAGAGCGTTGTATGGGCTGAAGCAAGCACCACGTGCTTGGTACACTCAGATCGACAGCTATTTAACTGGACTTGGCTTCACCAAGAGTGAGGCAGATGAAAACCTATACTAGATTGTGGTGGAGGGTAATATTTTAACCATTGTTCTTTATGTTGATGATTTAATACTGACTGGTGATGAGCATCTAATACACTCATGCAAGGAGGACCTTTCAAAGGAGTTTTAGATGAAGGATATGGGCCTCCTTCACTATTTCCTTGGATTGGAAATATGGTAGCGAGATGGTGAACTATTTGTGTCTCAAGGAAAGTATGCAAGGGAGATACTCGGTAAGTTTCACATGGAGGGCTGCAAACCCATGGATACTCCTCTTCCAGAAAATTGGAGGAAAGAAGATGCTACATTGGCAAAGGTAGTGCATGCTACTGTCTATCGACAGTTGGTGGGTTCACTCATGTATTTAGTTAATACAATACTGTACATATGTTATGCGGTGAACCAGCTTATTCAAACGATGGTTAAGCCTACCAAGCTCTTTTGGAAGGCGAGAAAGCATGTCTTGAGATATCTCAGGGGCACATCTGAGTATGGATTATGGTACAGACAAACGGATGAGGTGAAGTTGCATGGCTTCACAGATGCAGATTGGGCAGGTGGCCCAATGGACAGAAAGAGCACATCAAGAGGGGTTTTCAGTATCATATCTACAGATGTTTCTTGGTACAGCAGGAAACAAATATCTGTGGCACTCCGTTCAGTGGAAGCAGAATACATGGCAGCAAGTCAACCTGCATGTGAGGCTATCTGGATGAGGAAGATCCTGGCCAATTTGTTTGGTTCTCATTTAGATCCTATAATGATTCATTGTGATAATCAGATTTGCATTAAATTCTTGAGTAATCCTGTATTTCATGATAGATCTAAGCATATTGATATCTGGTATCATCATATCAAATATTGTGTGCAGCGGAAGATCATGTTGATTCAGTACATTCCTACGGAAGATCAGGATGTAGATATTCTGACGAAGGCGCTCACCAGGAGCAAATTCGAATACCATAGAGGCAGGATCGGGGTGAAGGATAATACCTTTCTTGTTGAGAGGGAGTGTTGAGATTAAACAAGATGATGATCCTAGTGAAAAGTAAGGACCTACACTAGGTGGGGCCCGCAGGCTATTTTTAGGTGTATGTCTATTTTTAGAATGTTGAGAAAATCTATTTATAACAGGAGTCTATGTATAGATGGTTGAGAAAATTATATTTATAGGTGAGTTTCTATTTTTAGATGCATGGGAGAAATCTATTTATAGATCACATGTCCAAAAATGGAATGCATGTCGATTATTATTAGCCCTTGATAATAATCAAACAATAAATAATAATTTATTCTCTTGAAGCACTTGATTTCAGTTAGCTGATGTGGCAAACCAGTTGATTGAAGGAATTATGAGTTCCAAGGTTGGTTGGTGGGACATGCAAAGTGGATTTCGTTGTAACTAAGTGATACAAAGTTGTAACAGAGTTGGAAGAGTAGTTATGTGAGTTGTTATTTATTTTAACTCAGTTAAGTGAGTTAAACTCAGTTGTGCTAGTTGTAACTAATGATACGCTAGTGAGAGACCAGTGAATTAATTATTTAATTAATTCACAAGCGGTGGTCTTACATGCAACTGAAGAAATACTATTGTTAACTACATGCATGTCAGATCCAGTGGAGACCCAGTGGATAGATAGGTGAAAGGGTCTAGTTGACTATTAGTTGTGACTATAGTGGTGCATTCAATGCAACTACACACACATTGGAGATGCCAATGAGGATTGCGCAGTCAAGGCAAGGCAAGATCTAATTCATTCAGGGATATTATTCAGTAGGGATTGTGCAGGAGGCAGGCTGTAAGCAGGCAGTAAATTGGTGCATGTGTGAGCCAATTTTTGTATGACGGTGTGAGACGATTGTATATTGTACTGAGAGCTCTTGGAGTAGAGATTTGTATGAGATTTTTTCATGATCCATGATATACATAATATAAGATAGTTGAGGTTTTTAGCTATATGTTTTCCCAGTAAAAACATCTTGTTATGTGCGATTGATTTTTCTTCATGTGTTTGCAATTGGCGATTAAATTTCCATAAAGAATTAAGTAGAAGGATTTTGTATTTAACAGTGGAAATAATTTTTAGATCAGGAGAGTCCGACAATACATCACAGTATTTGATAAATTTCTACATTATTCATTGTGATATTATGGGGGCATTTCTAGATCCTTCCATGAGAAAATCCAAATATGTACTAACATTCATAGATGATTTCACGTGATACACATGGGTGTATTTTATAAAACACAGTTCTAAATTATTTGAATGCACGCAAAAATTAAATATATAAAGATGATCAAGATCCTCCTTACAAATATTGGGGGGACGTATGTCAACAATGATGTCCAACATCTTTTTGTTGAAGCAGGAATACAGTTGCAAACAAAGTTCCTCACACTCTGCAATAGAACAAGATAGTTGAGAGGAATAACATATCCTTAAAATAGATGAAAAGTTGGATGTTGCTTGCAAGGTCCCTTCCTTAGAAATTCTGGGTTGAAACAATCAATTGTGATTCATACATACAAAACAAATCTCCTCACAAATCTATTGTAGTAAAACACCTTTTGAAGCATAGAGTGACATGCAACCATAAGTGAAACATTTCCACATTTTTGGATCTCACACATTGGCCCACATTCCTACAAAAAATAGAAAGTATTTGGAGCCTCGAAGAAAATAATGCATATTTTTTGGATATCCAAATGGTGTAAAGAGATACATATTGTTATATATTTCAACAGAATTCTTTTCATTGTTAGGAGTGTCCACTTCGAAGAAAGTCCCTTATATGCCAATGTAAGGAACAACGTGAAAAAACTTATATGCTTCCTCCCATAACAAATCAAAGGCATCCTATAATTAAAACTACATTTCATATCTAAGTTTCAAGTTGATTCAAAAGATCATGAGCATGGATTAGAAGCTTTATATTCCTAACCACTTTTGACATAAAGGTGGCACCTCATATGTGATCTCTTAAGTGATCCTTCCATGAGATCTAAATTTGAAGAAGCACCTAATACACTTATAGTTACATAACCAGTGATGGCCATGCATTGCTACATGGTTCTAGCATCCAACCATCAAAATTATACATAATCTACAAAGAATAATTTTTAGGAAGTAGCTATTGATGAGGAGTACAACTCCCTCATTAAGAACCAAACTTGAGACTTGGTTTTGCTTCCTCTAAATCGCAATCTTGTCATATGCAAGGGAAAATAAAGCAACAAATGGACTTGTGAGCAAACACAAAACACGGTTGGTTGCCAAAGACTTCTTGTGGGTTCATGGCATTGATGATGATGAAAAAAATTTCTATTGAGTAAAATGGACTTTATTTGGTTAGATCTTGCCATTACAGCAACAAGAAGGTGAGAGTTTCACCTCATGGATGTGAAGAATTCATTTGTTCACAGTGACCTAAAAGAGGAAATTTACATGGAACAATTGCAAGGGTACATAAAGAATTAATATTTAGTTAGTTAACACAAGAAGTATCTTTATGGCCTCAAGCAATAACTTAGAGAATGGTATGCTAAAATGGATTCTTTTTTACTCTCTCAACATTTAATTTGATGTAAATTTGATCCAAATGTTTATATGTTGAGAACAATTGAATCTTTTTTTATCATTGTTCTCTATGTAGATGATCTACGAATCTCAAATATTTCATTTGTATCCATTGTTCAATCAAAACCATTTTGAATGACAAGTTCACAATGATAGATATGGGTTTGTTACACTTATTCCTTGGAATATAAATCAACCATAATGATTTAGAGATCAAAATTTCTCCATCCAAGTATGTGAATGACCTGGATTCGATCATTTTATTATCTTTCATCCATATTGATGCTTTCATAGTGGAAAATTTAGAAGAATAAAATCATAAGACCATTTTGATCGGTAGGTCTCAGTTTGGAAAATTGGGTTTGAAAACCTTTCAAAGGAAGCTTGAGGCATTTAATGAAGTTTTTTAGGGTCAAAAAACTTCATTACATTTGAGGGATTCATTGAATTTTTTTTTATTCAAACAACTCTCAATGGTGGTAAACCTCCTAGTTTTTTTTTACACTCAGGTATCTTTCCAATGACAAAAGAATGACCTCAGATGGAGTTAGTATGCAAAATTTATGCCACTCGGAAATTGTATTTCATGTTTTTCCACCATGATTCAAGAGGATGCCACATCAACCCATTATTCATGGAAAAGGGGCTAGCCGCATGACCATGATGAATAAGACTCTAAAATACTCGTTGAGTTGAAATTCATATTGAAGGTTGAATGGGTCAAATTTAACCTATGGATGGCTATTAGGTTGTGTTATAACCATGCCACTAGGAGGAAAAGGGGTTGGATGTTATTTGAGTGCATTTTGTTCCATAGTAGAGGAGAGTAGCCAAGGATGGATAGAGAGAGGGAAGAACAAAGAGGGTTTGTTTTTTGTAGCTTCTAATAAGCCATTGACATCACTCATTTATATTTGCATCATTTCCATTCAGATACAGAGAGAACATAGGAATCTCACCTTCCAACTGGGTTTTCTCCCAAAAAGGCTTCCGAGGTCATATCTTGTGTTATTTTTGTTTTGTGATAAATTGTTCTATTCATTCTCTATTTTCTTCATTTTATATATTGCATGCATAAGAATAAAATAGTAATTTGATGAATTCAGAAAGTATATGGAAAATTAACCATCATAGTATGGATTTTAGAATTTCAGTAATTTTTTATTAGATTTGTTGTAATGAAATGTCCAGTGGAATATCCATGGTAATTTATGGATTAGTAAGAGATCTTTTGGTTTGATTTCACATGACCCACTGCAAGTAGCAACTAAACCTTTCTTATCATGCGTATAGCTTCAATATGGTAAGGATACATTGTTGGTTGATTGCACCATGTACAGGTAGCTTGTGGGGAGTCTCCTCTATCTCTCTCACTCTCATCCATATTTCTCATATGTAGTAGGTGCAATTTACGAATATATGCAGGAACCACATGAGTTGCATTGGAAAGCTACCAAGAGCATACTTAGATATATCCATGGAACCATTAGCAATGGTATTCATTATGCAGCATGATTTACTTTGGATCTCATTGGCCACATTGATTAAGGTTGAGCTAAAAAAACATAGATCACAAGTTCACTTCAAGTTATGTTCTCAGTTTGGTATTCGGCACCATTTGTTGACTCGGAAAAAAATAATTTATGATTGCTATGACATCAATAGAGGTTGAATATAAAGGTGCAGTCAACATTACCTTCAAGCCATCTGATTACAAAACTTCCTCACTAAATTTGGTATCATATTTCATTGTCTTTCTCTGATCAAGTGCGACAATAAAATCACACTAAAGTTTGGTAGAGATCTAGTGCAATGGCAACAAACCAAACACATGGAGATCCACATGCACTACATCTCGGGATTGTTACAAGATGGGATCATTGACTTGCAGTATTGTTCCACATCTCAACAAACTATCGACATCTTAATTACTTTCACTGAACAAAATTTTTACTTTCTAAAAGACTACATTGGAGTGAAGGACAATACTGCCTAGTTGTTGTATTTCTATTTCAGCATTGTATTTTGAGTGTGAGGGTTTGTTTCTACGTCGTTAAATTCCCTCTTTCCTCTTGTTTCAGCGATTTTATGTGTTAGATGCATTGTAAAATGGGTGTCTTATATTGCTTATTGACGAAACTTATTCATCGTATTCTCCATAGTAGTGCTTGAGGAGGGTATTGGAGATATCACATACACTTAGCGTACTTCAATTAGACCATTGGAGTGGAGACATGTATGACAACCTCGTTATTATCATCTAGAGGGCACTCCACAAGTACATGGATAAGTTTTACTTATCTCCACTTGCATGAGACAATTAACCCATTATTTCATAGGTATTAACCAGAAGATTTGTTTATTTTTTAGTGCATAAATAAAATTCATTTATCTATTTTTTTTCAATTTTCTCTCTTCTTTCGTACTTGTAAATTTTGTTCATTATATTTTAATATAAACCCATTATTTACAAATTCAACTACAATTTCACATACCTTACAGGTCTACTGTCTTGTAACAAAATATTGAAAGCTTATGTGACAAAATATGGCTATGGGTGTTGGACTGCAGTGCCCCTGGAAACCGGTAATTAGTTCATCAGGAGACCATGCTCATTTCAGATGGTTAATACATGCAAGAAAGTGAAAAGTGATGTTTGTTTAACTGGTTTTCGTTCAATGATGTGGAGGAATTGTAGGCTTTGGTGGATCAACCATGAGACCTTAAACGAGGTTACCAGACAGAACTTAAAACTATCATTGAAATGCGTGCTCTTCTTGGAAATAAGTATTATGTTTGTTGAAAGAGTCGTTGTTTCAGGTTGATGAATATCCATGTTAAGACCCTAAAGCTGTTAAGCTCTGGAATCAAAAATGGACGCAGGTTTGCAGAGAACTATCACTGAAATGTGTGTTGTTTCAGTGAATATCATGTTTGTTGGAAGTGTAGTTCTTCAAGGTTAAAGTTTGTTTCAGTGAATATCATGTTTGTTAAAACCTTGAAGTTGTTGAGCTTTGGAATAAAAAATTTCAGTGAGGGATTATAAAAAATGGAACTGCGTGATTCGTTGATTTTTGACAGCGATGTAAAAGAAATTAAAAGGTGTGCAGGTGAAGATTTGGGCGAAGCAAAAATTCATATTTTCATACAGGTTTGATGTAAAAGTTTTGGCTGGATTTGGAGGATCAGGGTGCAAGAAAAGAAATGGGCTGAGAAAAAAATTCGTATTTTTAAATAGGTTTGATGGCTTAGTTTTTGATGTAAAAGTTCGGAGTGGATTTTGGAAAATCCAAAATCAAACGGTTTGCAAAACCATAGTACAAGCACAATTATAAATTATAAATGAAACTGTGGGTGAGGGTGATTTGAAATTTGTATTTTTTTAATATTATTTTAAAAAAAAATTGTATATGGAGATACATAGGTTTAGTTTAATTAATAGATAAAATAATAAGATTATTTTTCTAATATTTTTTCTAATTAATTTTGTTTAAAATTTAGCAAAGAGTTTTAGATTTAAGTTGTTTTAATTTAATTAATAGAGAAAATGACAAGACCATTTTTTTTAATATTTTTTTCTAATTAATTTTGTCTAAAATTTAGCAAAGATTTTTAAAAATTATAAGTTTAAGTTGTTTAACTTGGAAAGATTAAGTGCCTAAAACTTTTTATGGTGTTGAATTCATTTATGCATTCAACAATATATTTTAAATAATAAAAAATCACAATCTTGCTAAAAATTACATTGTTGGATACCAGAAAAAAAATCATTTTGTCTATTTATTAGATTCAACATATATATATATATGTGTGTGTGTGTGTGTGTGGCTCTAGCAATGTAATTTTTTTAATAATATTGTGATTTATATGGTTTTAATTATTTTAATATTTATATTTATAAAATAAAATTGAATATTATTAATATTTTCTGCAAATTATTTCCATTAATAAAAGGAGGTATTACAATGAGTACATAAAGTTTTCCACACTCAAAAAGACAATAGTGGAAAACCATTGCTTCAACCAAGTGCTACTAAAGAACTGACCATTACTACATGTTCAAACTTGGAAACTAAATACTATTGAGACACAGGAGAAAACAAGACTATTAACAAGAAATATCCATGGTCATAGCCTGTAAACTTTACAAAATGCAAAAAAAGATGACAAGAGTAAAACCATGCCCTTCTGGATTTGCAAACCACCAAGTACATTGGAGAGTGATATGAAGTGAGTAACCATCATATTTCATCCTTATATAATCAAAAATAAGATGGAAACTAAATATTACTAAGACACCAGAGAAAAGAAAACTATCAACAAGAAATATCCATGGTCACAACCTGTAAACTTTACAAAATGCAAAAAAGATGACAAGATTAAAACCATGCACTTCAAGACTTGCAAACCACTAAATACATGGGAGAGTGATATGAAGTGAACAACCCTCATATGCCATCCTTATATAATAAAAAGAAGGTTCACTAAATAGAAGATTCACTCAATAGGAAAACATTAAAGTGTTGACAAGGGAGAATAAGGATAGCCTCCAAGAGTTCCATGCCTAAGTTAGAGTTAAAGAACTATAAGTTTGGTTTAAAGAGCCACTTGTATAATAACATATTTCTTAATATATTATTTTATAATTATACCTAGGTTCAATATGATTTAATATACTTAACATTTTTTTAATATAATTTATATTTATTGATTAAGGTTAACTCATCATAAATTTTATATTGGATAATATATTTCTTAATATAATATTTTATAATTTACAACTATGTTATGGTTAATCTCATTTAATATATAAAATGTCTGTTATAATATATAATTTATATATAACTTAGAGTTAATGAATTTTAAATTAGGTCTCTCTTTTTAAACTCTTTCTCCCAAATTATTGGGCATATTTGGAATAGGATTTAAGGTTCAATTTTGGGAGTATTCTTGGTATTTCATTTTACCCAAAACTATAAATAATGGTTATTTAATTTTTTTACAGCATGGTTAGTATGCTTTCATTCATAGTGATTATGATTAATCCTAAAGTATTACTTTTGTTGGTTACACCCTAATGTGCAAAAGTGTTATTTATGGTGATATTAAATCCCAGTTTTATTTGTATTATAATTACTATGAAAAATATGGTTATATTCAAATCTCAATTTTAAATGTATTATAATTATAATGAAATAAAATTTAAAATCCTTTCTCCACATACACACAAATATATGATTCAAATCCGGATATAATTAGGAAGTATCATAATTAGTAGAAATAAGACAATTTTAAAAATCAAACTAAACATGGTCATTCACAACTTGGATCAACTTTCAACCCTAATTTTGAGTGACTATGTTAGTTAACTTATAATTTCCATTTGAAATTTCAAAAAAAAAAATTTGATTAAAAAATTATAATTATATATATATATATATATATAACTTTTATTACATTACTCTACTATATTAATTTGTATTTTACAAATTGTGATATATTAATTTATTAAAAAAAAAATTGATGTAAACTTATAATATGCTTTTTCAAAACATATCAATAAGAATAAAATATTTATATATGTAATGTGTATTTTAAAAGATAAAATAAAACATTAAAAAAATGATAAATTGAAAAGAAAGATTAAAGAGATTTAGTATTAGTGGAATTTTTCTTTAATTTTAGAATAAAAAGAGAGATAAATAAATAATAATAATAATAATATATAAAGGTCACAATACGCTTAGATTAATCTTAACTCTCAATCTATCAAGCGCAAAGAGGGATCAAATTTTTCTAGGTGTAAAGTTTTGCACTCAGAAAGGATGATTGCACCTCAAGAGATTTGATGTCTCTCAACCCTTGATAGTTTGGAGTTAAGATGGGTCTAAGTTGGCTTAATAATAATAGGGTTTATGTGTTTTAGGAATCAATGAATTTATGGATGTTGTTTTCAATTTTAAATATATCTAAATTTATTTGTGTTTATTTTATTTGTCTAAGTTAGTATGATTTAGGGTTTTAAAGTTTATTAAGAAAATATATTAAATCTATCAATGTTAAGGGTATTGGTTTCAAGTGTAATTAAACAAGAAAGAAATATATGCAAAACTGAATGGAAACCAAAATACACATACACAAGTAAACACAATTAAATTTACGTGGTAAAACCTTGACAGTGTCTCAAGGAATCCTCCATGGGGCAAGGAATTGAAAACTTATTATTCAAAAATGACTCTTAGTCATTGCAAGCCTCTCGGGAAATCCCAATTAATATGGGTACTTCGTTACATAGTTAATCCTTCTCGTTATAAATCTCATTATAAAACTAACTGACAGTGAAAATAATAATGTACCCATAATTACATCATTTGTTGTCACATTTCAACAAAATCCACCTTGATAAAAACTTTCCTAATCCCTTGCCCATTTCCATTCATCATCTCTTTTGCAAGCCAATAGAAGCCAAACACCATTGCAACTTCTCTACTGTAATTGGCTTTGTGATGTCTGCAGGATTATCCTATGTATGGACCTTGAGAGCTACTTTGCCTCCATCAATCACATGTCTCACAAGTGATACCTTATATCAATGTGCTTGGTCTTGTTGTGATAAGCTAGATTTGTAGCTAAATTAATAGCACTCTGACTATCACGGAACACATTCACTTTCTCCTGTGTCCTTTCAATCTCATCAAGTAGGCCTTTTAACCATATTGCCTCTTTACAAGCATCTGTAGCAGCTATATACTCTACTTCAGTAGTGGACAAAGCAATTGGCTCTTGAAGATTTGACATCCAACTAATTGTTCCACCTACAAGAGTAAAAACATAACATGTAGTAGATCTCCTTTTGTCCAAATCACCTGCATAATCAGCATCCACATATGTTCATATTGATCCTTCACTACCATTAAAGATGATGTAATGGTCACTTGTGCCTCTCAAATATTGAAGCACCCATTTCAATGTTTGTCAATGTTCTTCCCTGAGATTTGACATGAGCCTACTAACAACTCCAACTGCATGTGAAATGTCAAGACTTGTCGATACCATCACATACATTAAGTTTCCTACCGCATTTTCATATGGTACATAAGACATATACTTCTTTTCTTGATCAGTTCTAGGAGTCTAAACTGAATAAATCTTAAAATGGGAAGCTAATGGAACATTAACAGGTTTCACATTGTTCACACTTAAATTTTTAAGTACTTTCTCCACATATTTGTGCTGTGATAACCAAATATTACCATTCTTCCTATCTATGTGTATCTCCATGCCCAAGATATGTTTTGCCACTCCAAGATACTTCATATCAAAAGTACTATAGATTGAGCCTTTAACCTGTTGATTTATTCCATGATTTTGCTTGCAATAAGCATATCGTCAGCATAAAAAACCAAGATAATGAATATGCCATTGAAACTTTTGAATTATACACAATGATTTACTCACTTCTGATAAAATTTTGGCTCACCATGAAGGAATCAAACTTCTTGTACCATTTCCTGGGTGACTGCCTCGGGCCATACAATGAATTTATGAGCTTGCAAACTAATATTCTATTGTGACGTTGTACAAAACCTTTTGGTTGTTCCATATGTATCTCTTCATCCAAATCACCATGAATAAGTTGTTTTAACATCTAAATTTTCTAATTCAAGGTCAAGTAATGCAGTTAGTGCTAACACAGTACGAATGGAAACAATTTTTATGGCTGGTGAAAAAATCTCATGAAAATAAATACCTTCAACCTGAGAATACCCTTTTGTAACCACCCTCACCTTATACCTTTCGATACTTTCATCAAATTTTTGTTTCATTTTTAATACCCATTTGCATCTAACAACACTTCTCCCTTCAGGAAGTTCTACAAGATCCTAGGTATTTTTCTTGGCTATGGAATCCATTTCTTCTTCCATAGCCTTTTCCATTTTCCGCTATCTACATCATCCATTGCTTCCTCATAACAATATGGTTCCCCATCTTCAACAATCAATGCAATAGATGAATTTGAATCTTCATACCTTTTGGGTGTTCTTCTTTCCCTTGTATTCCTTCTTAGAGTAACTGGTTGTTGAATTGGTTCCGGAAATTCTACAGTTTCCTTTGCTTCTTCTTCTTCACCTTTTTCTTCAGAAGTCTCTCCTTCCCTTTTACTTTCTAGAAAAGTTTTAGCCTCCAACTTAATTTCTTGATTTAGCAGTACATATTCCTTTTCAACTTTTCCAACATTCAATTTTAGAATAGAAGATTCATCAAATTTTCATATCTACTATTGACTATATTTTGTGAAGAAGGATCCACAACTTGTATCCTTTCACTGCATAATCATACCCAACAAAGACATAAAATTTCAATTTTGGATCTAACTTTGAGCATTGATTCCTAGGAATAAGAGCATAGACATCATAACCAAAAATCCTTAAATGTGAAAATTAACAAGACTAACCCGACCAAACTTCTTCAGGAATTTTTCAATTTATGGCAATAGAAGGTGATCTGTTAACTAAATAAAGAGCAATAGATACTACTTCCACCCACAACTCCTTTGGAAGTTTGGCATTGTTGAGCATGCTTCTGGATATTTCCATAAGAGTCCGATGTTTAGCAACGCCATTTTCCTGAGGAGTATAAACAGCAGTTTTATGTCTAACAATCCCTTCATCCTTACAATATTGGTCAAATTCTAAAGAATTGAATTCATCGCCATTATTAGTTCTTAAAAATTTAATTGATTTGTCTATTTTATTTTCCACCGTAGCTTTAAATTGTTTAAAAACATTAAATACATAACCTTTATTTTTCAACAGATAGACCCAAAATTTCCAATAGAAATCATCAATAAAAATTAAGAAATATAATGCAACTTCATAAGACACAGTAGGAGATCATCCCTATATAGTCCAAAATTTCTTTACTATTATGACTTCCAGTTTTAAATCTATGTTTACATTGTTTTCCATACACACAATGTTTACAAAAATCCAACTTCGAGGATTTCAAATCAGGAAGAAACTTGCAGTTCATCAGTACATGAAGAACTTTATCGCTCATGTGACCCAATCGTTGATGCCATAGACGAGTACCTTCTTATGCTTTCTCTGATACAGTCTCTACCTCACTGACATGAGTACCTCTTTTAAGTCTGTAAATATTTCCGACCTATTCTTCCTTCATAACAATGAGGGTGCCTTTTGAGACTTTTAGCACTCCATTTTGATTTATAAACACGTAACCATCTCAGTCCAACACTCCCAAAAAAATCAATTCTTTCCTTAATTTAGATGCATGCCTAACATTACCTAATGTTCTAACTATATTAGCATACATCTTAATTTTTACATTTCCCATCCAAACAGTCTCACAAGATATATTATTTCCCATAAACATAGAACTGCCATTCACAACTTCATATGAAGTAAACTAATTTATGTGCGGACTTGTGTGATGAGAAGCACTAGAGTATTACAACCAATTTTTAAAATTCTGAGAGTCATTAAAAATTGGTAAAGCTTCATCTACCATACCTACTTTGGCATATAAAACTTCATCAATCATACCTGAATCAAATTGATTTGCTTCCTTCTTCTAGTTCCGGTTTTCGAACTTCTTTCGTTTCCAACAGTATTTCTTGAGGTGTCCAATTTTGTTGCAGTACCAACATTTAGCTTTACACATTTTTCCCTTTGATTTTAATCTAGAAAAAACCCTTTCTTTCTCTCCTCTTTCCTTTGACCAACCTCTAGATACCATGGCTTCTGGTGCATTTGTTTCAAAACTGGATTTCCTCTGTACTTCTTCATATAACCGAGCTCCCACAATTGATTCAAATTTCAAAGACTTAGTAGTGCTCAAAGTGATTAAAGTTATGAAGTGATCCCATGACTCGGGCAGAGAACACAACAAGGTAATAGCTTTGCCTTCTTCCTGAATTTTAACTTCCATATCTGAAAATTAGAAAATAAGTGTATTAAAAACATTTAAGTGTTATGTAATTTGTGTACCCTCCTTCATCTGAAGATTATACAATTGTCTTTTCAAATAAATTATGTTTGTTAACGATTTGGTCATATATATGTTTCCATTTTTTTCCCACAAACCTGTAGTTGTTTTCTCTTCAACAATATTAAAGAAAAATTCATCTGTCGGGCATAACCTGATGGTATTGAGAGCTTAAGCATCCAAGTCCTCCTAGTCCAAATATTTCATGCTAGCAGGTTTTTTCTTCACCCTGTCTAATGCTTTATGCAACCCTTGTTGGACCAACAAATCCCTAACTTTCATTTTGCATAAAGAAAAATTGTTCTTGCCAATGAACTTTTCCACCTCGAACTTTGCATTCGTCATTTTTTCCATTTATTTCTACAAATCCTCCTCTTAGGGTTAACTATTTCTGATTTCTAGGAAATTTCTCCTCCTATTCCAATTTTGTTACTGCTCAATAAACCCTACTCCATTTTACTTTCAATAATTTCAAAATATTTTGCTTTCTTAAATAAATTCTGATATTTCCATTACCCAGAAGAAAAAAAAAAAAAAAAAGGTCAAAAATTTTCTTCAAACCCTATTCATATTTGCATCCAACAAAAATTGTTGCACCATTCAACAAATTTATGCATTCAAATTTAAAAAAAAAATCCCAACTTGCTTGCAGCAGTCACTAGCGGTAGCAGCAATACCGCACATGCTTTTGACCTCGACAGCTTGGTTACAAGTTCTGGAATCGACCATTTGACCAACCTTGATGGCTTCTTCACAATGACAGTCGATTTTCCCTTCCCATACTCGACAACCTCTTCGTAATATGTGCTTCCTCAACTGCTTCGAGAACTGACAATGGCCTTCTTCAACCACAACTCTAGGAAAACAGTAGCTCACAGCATTATTCCTCTATCCTCTTCTGCACCAATTGGCTACAACGGTGTTCTTTCCTTTGTGGCCTTATTTCTGGCACGAATTTCCTCTGGTTGGACAGAGAATACTCTCGGACGATCTCTTCTTAAGCATTTTCGGTGGCAAAGTTACCTTGAAGTTCTTTCTCACTGGTAGCAGAGTTAAACAACGTTCTTTCCTTTGTCCTCTTTTGCACAAATATTCATGATGAAAATTAAACACAATGAAATGCGGTTCTCTTCATATGGTAGCTTCAAATGTGGCTTCTCTTCAAATGGCGGCTTCAAATGTTGCTTTCTCTCATCCTATTTGGTTGGCTTTCCTACTTCAAATACCATGTGTTCTTCCCACTTCAATGAGACGAAGGATGCGTAGACTGGAAAAACTTCTTCAACATAACCCGACCCTCTTAGCTCTAATACCACTTATTAGTATCAGGAGTAATTAAAAAAGAAATAAATATATGAGAAATTGAATGGGAACTGAAATACACATACACAAGTAAACACAATTAAATTTACGTGGTAAAACCTTAACAGTGTGTCAAGGAAACCTCTCCACGGGGCATGGGATTGGAAACTTATTATTCAAAAATGACTCTTTGTCATTACAATCCTCTCAGGAAATCCCAATTAATATGGGTACTTTGTTACATAACTCCTTCTTGTTATGAATATTCTTAATTGGAAGGTCTTCTCGAGTGGCTCTTATGTTGGACATTTTTTCCCCGATGGAGAAAAACAGAGATTGTGCTTCTAGGCTAGGGTTTCTCGGCTTGGGAGCCGCTAATTGGTATTGGGCAGGACTAGACGCAGCTCCTCGTTATTTCTCAAGGAGAGATGGCTCATACCAGCTGCAGACGCAGGAGGAAAACTCGTGGTTGGCATGTGATGGCTTAGCGGGGGAACATTGGCGGGTTTTTGCAGAGCTGCGGGCGAACAAAGGGTTCGGAGAGGGGGTTTTGCCGACTCTTTCCATTTCAGTGGGGGAATTTCCTATCCTCTGGTTTTACTTTCCCTGTGAATGCAGTTGGTGGACTTGGTTTCTCGAACACAACCGGACCTCTCTCCTCAGTACAGTCCCCCTCTCATTGCCTTCCATCCTTTGTTTTGATGTAGATTGTAATGGACTTCACAGTTTGAGGCACCGGTTTAACGCAATGGTAATCTCCCTTTATACCTAGCTTTTCATTATTTCTGATAATTGTTTAGTTGTTGCAATCCTATTGTGGGAAGGGATAGTTAGGGGGATGGCTTCTTACCTCTCAGGTCTTCTGTGGCTGAGGCATGTGGTAGGGGATACCTTATTCTGTCCTCTCACTTCATTTTGGCGTGAGGCAGAGCAACCCTGTTGGCCTCTCCTAAATGGAGGTATTTCGCCCCCTGACCTAGAATCGAACCCTACAGATTCCCTATTCCCATGGGGGACAGACACATATATGCCTTACAAAGGCATTGGTGGTGGGGCTTTTATGCCGCAGACACAGTTCCAAATTTTCCTTAAATCCATAGGCAGGAAAACTTTGGTCTTGTGGGTGTGGGAATCTAAGACGGTTTCCGTGATGATGGAAAAAATACAATTTTCCACTGGCTTACCGGCTCAACAACAAAGCCTGATATATTTAGGTAGAGCATTACAGGAAACAGCCAAATTAAAGGAATACCAGATTAAAAGAAATGTTACCATTTTCTTGAACCTTAGACTTAGAGGTGGGCTTCCAGGAATAACAACTGCTAACAAATCAGCGAAAACAGGAAAATGAATGCCCTCTTTTAAGGACATTCTAAGAGGAAAATCCCCCACACAGGGGAAAAATAAATCTCCATATCCCTCTCTGCTAGGACCATACATTGTAGAAAAAGTAAAGAATATTCCAGATCTGGCAGTAGAAATACCAGAGGTAACAGGGTTGTTTGATGCTTTGCAAACAAAAGTTGTTATCTGTCGATTTAATGGCTTCTGGCCAAAACATGAAGAGCTACATGCCTGGATTCACTAAAACTGGACCCATAACTGTGATATTTTCCTATGTGCAAAAGGTTTCTTCGTTGTTCAATTTGATAATACAGAGGACTGTTGCGCTGTAATCAATGATGGACCATGGTTTTGGGGAAGAGCAGGACTCTTTATATCCCCATGGTTCCCGGGATTTGATTCTAATTCAATGGTGGTTTCAAAAATGGCTGTGTGGGTGTGATTTCACACCCTGCCACTCCCATTTTGGCACCATCAGGTTCTAGAAAACATTGGCAACACAATAGGAAAGTTTATAAACCTGGACACAGAGAGAATAGACAAAGGGATATTACCTTTGCACGTATATGCGTGGAGATGGACCTTAGTAAGGGCCTGCCAGATTGCATCAATCTAATCCATAAAGACCTCAAGTGGCCACAAGCACTTGATTTAGAAAACACAGCGTTTAGATGTAGGTTGTGCCACCAAACTGGGCATCTACAAAGCACTTGCAACTTATCCCGGAAAAAAACAAACAAGAAGCCACAAAAGAAAAAAGGGTGGAATTTTCCGGATGTATCATTGTCAGATGAAGAGGAAGCAGATATGGAAGAAAATCAAAGGCAAGAAGGTATAGAAAAAATGCAAGAAAACCAGAAAGAATCACAATATATGAGTGCAGACAAGGTGGCAGAAAAACAGGAAGTCGAAGACACATCACCACCGAATACAAAAACGGCTCCTCAACAGGACGGGCCGAACTGTGAACATGGTGTGATTAGCACCAAGCGTGCACATGCTTCCGAGATCTCTCACTCTGATAAAGACGTCCAGCTCTCCTCCGGCTTGGAGTTGGCCATTACACACTCTACTCCTTCTCTGAAGGGCTAGCAAAAAGTAAATAAGAAAAAAGACAAGGCCAGTGTTTTTGGCTAATTGTAAATTGTGGGTTTTCTCGCCCATGCCCTGCTTCATACAGGACGAATCTCTCTTATGGAATACTACGGCATATACGATGTAAATTTTTGTTAATTTTAATAAAAAAATCGATTTTTTCACGGAAAAAGAAAAAAAAAAAAAAAACTCCTTCTTATGAATCTTGTTATAAAACTAACTGACATTGAAAATAATATTTACCCACAATTACATCATTTGTTGTCACATTTCAACAAAAGGTTGGTGTGGCCTTTGTTTCCAATGATTTTGACAATGCAAATACCCTAGGGTCACAATTTCTTAAACTACATGCTAGCCCCATTAATGAAAAACATACCAACAAACCAAAAAAAAAAATTGTCTAATTATTATACATTTTAGAATTTTTGAACAAAATCCAGCGAATCAATTTTTTTGGTCAAATTGTGATTTTTTGTTGTTTTAAATGTATTACTTATGGAGCATATATAGATATTTTATGAATCAAACTTGTTACTTCAACAAATCTCTACCAAATTTTTAAAAATTTAACTAAAAAATATATCCAGAAAAACTCCAAAATATATAACAAATAAACTACAACTAAAAATATTAATATTATTTTTTAATAATGTTAAAAAACATTCTTAAATTATGTTTTCTTTTATATTATTTTGAAACTTCATTGTGCTAATCCTCATTTTTTATTTGTTAAAATTCATCACATGTCATTTGTAAATGTAAAAGACTTTGGATATTAGGGTAATGATTCTAAAAAGTTCATTAAATTTTCTAAAATATATAAATGGAATAATAATTTAGTGATCATATTTTAGGGAAATTGAAAGAGAATGTTTGTTAGATGAATAGCAGTGGCATAGAGTATTTAGTATTAGAGATCAATTATATATTGAGTTGTATTGTATATATTAAAATTCGTTCGAAGGATTGGATTTGGGGATTTTCCTCTGTACTATGCTAAAGTTGAGCGAGTAGAAGGCGAGACTAGGCGTTTTATTAGGTAAATCATGGCGTGTGGTTTATGTTTATTATTGTTATTTATAGTTTCATATTTTTATTATTGTTATTTATAATTTCATATTTTTACTTCTAATATCTGTTTTGCTTACGTTTTACAACTTAAACCTTGCTCTACATGGTTTATGTTATGTTTTTTTTTACTATTTATGATTTCATATTATTTAGTTCTTCCATATTTTTTATCTTTGACATAATAAATCTTTATAAATCATAAGTTTCCTATCTAATTTGCATCATGAAGAACGTAGTCATGGTTTAGGTTTGTTATTACTATTTATGATTTTTTACTATTTAGTTTTTTCATATTTTTTTATTTTTATAGTAAATTTTAATTAATCATTATATTTTTTTATGTAATTTACATTATGAAGAAAGTTTTACTATGTGTTTATTTTGAAATAGGGTTTCTAAAATTTTAATTTAATTATTAATGATTATTAAGTGAATGGTAGCTATTTTAGAACATTTTGAATGGTACTGAGAAATCAAAGATTGAGATTTATCTCCAAATAGTTATGCCCTATGTCTTTTAAGTTAAATTGAATAATTAGCTAGTACAACTATCTAAACCAACCTAGATCCATTTTAACTATGGATCTACTAAGGGCTGAAAGGGATCAAATCTAGTTTCACTCTAAAAAGAGATTTGATAACTCTCGGCCCTTGGTAGATTTGGAGCTAAAATGGATCTAGGTTGGTTCAATTTTAAGTATACTTAATTATAATTATTAAATTATGTATTGTAATGTATTTTATTTTATTTTATTTTTTATTTTTATGTAATTTGACTGTGTCAAAATGTTAAACGGGAAATCACATTACAACATCTCTACCATAATGAGTTTCAGAATACCTTTCGGTGCAATTAAATGGTTGGTAAACATTTATTTTATAATACATCTCACATTACCAAGATTAAAAAAAAATATAAAATTAATTAAATTATAACTATTTAAATTATTATTATTATTATAAAAAACATGTAACAAGATTTTTAACCATGGAGATCCTTAAGTTGTAAATAGGCTTTATTACAATATCATGGCTTACTAATACCACAAGCCCAAAAAAACCATAACCATGTTAATGATGGTATTTTTTTTAATTAACCATTAAGAAAATAGGCTTTGGAATAGGACTATTACAATTTTAATTTAATTATTAATAACTTAAAGGGGATGGTAAAGATTTAACTTTCATAGAATATTCATAATAATGTATGTAAATCAATGGTTGAGATTTATCTCCAAAGTAGTTATGTCATTTTTACTATTTTAATTAAATTAATTAATTAAAAAATTGTCATATGAACAAGTGTCATATAAATTTAGTTATGATTTTTTTGGACATGTGGTATTGATAATCCATGGTATTATAACAAATCCTCTTTACAAACTAAGAATCTCAATGGTGAAGTGAGCAAAATCTCCATGATTAAGAATCTTGTTCCATGTTTTTTTTAATGTATATATGTTTAACTTATATATTAATTATTTTTATAATTAATAATAATTTAAACCAAGATTATATTTTAGTTATTTTTTTTAATTTTAGAAAGGTGAGTGTTTTGATTCTTATAATGGATTAATGTCTATCGGAGTTTACCAACCATTTAATTACATCGTAAGGTGTTCCCTTTGCGAAGAAATCCCTCCAATGTCACTATGTGTTGTTATGAGCCCTTAGATCATCTCAACCTCCAAGCTTTTGTGACATGTGTTATCATATCAACCCCCTTCACAACATTATGATTTTGTGACATAACATTATTATGTATTTAAATTCATGCTAGGGTTTTGAAAGGTTATGCGATGGTCTGGGTAGTGGTATCAGCAGAAGCAGAGGCAACAGTAGCATAGAATCATCTGAAATGGTTTGTGATTTTTCCCTTTCGATTTAATTTCAACCTCGTTGTTGAATGAAACTATATATTCTCACTATTCTAAAATAACCCTTTTAGTATTTCCACTTGTTGAATAAAATTGTATATTCACACTATCTTGAAATAACCCTTTCAGTGTTTCCACTTGATATTTTCAAATATGTGGCCCACCAATAGCTCCGGGAGGTTTTCATTTTAAGGTCGTCATTTCCTTGTTTCTAGGTAGCGTACAAGAAATTGAACAACCCCATGAGGGAAATTAAGGTGCATAATTTGGTGCTCAACATATTAGTTAGGGCTCTACATATATGTTTGTGAAGTTGTTGATATGATCATCTTGAAGGATTCCTTCGAATTTATGGAAGCTCTATAATAATATGTTTCAGGGCCATATTCCCGTAGAGATTGTTGGAACAAAAAATTTGAAATAGTTACAATTGGAGAACAATTTCTTCAGTCAAATAATTCCTCCACGGAAAGGGAAACTGAAGTATCTCATCAAACTTAGTGCAAGAAACAATTTATTTTTTTGACCTCTTCCTGATGAGATTGCAAGCTTGTATTTAATCGCTAATGTTCAGCTTGATCATAATTTATTGAGTGGGACAATTCCAAACAGGGTAATGTTACTACTAAATCTCTCTCTACTCAATATTTTTTCCAACAACTGATTAACAAGTAAAATCCCTCCAAGGTTCATCTCTATATCAACTTTAAGCATTCTAGATTATTCAAAAAAATTATTTAAAGGAAAAATCCCTTCTCAATTGGGGCAATTAAGGTTGACCCTTTTTAACCTATCTGGAAACTAGTTGTCTCGCTTGATTCCAGCCACTTTCAAGGATTTGGATTTGGATTATAAAGATAGTTTTCTTAACAACCCCAACTTATGCAATAGATCATTGTTAGTGTAAATATTTTAGGAAGATGTACCAAAAACGCTTCACTTAAGTCATTGGTGAAAAGTGACCCTAACAACAATATGTGATAATTTACACTTCAAATCTGCAATTAAAAAATGAGAAAACTCCGCAGTAAAGACATATATGTGATCCCAAATAGAAAACAACAATACATATCTAATATAATAACCCAATATGGAAATAATTTTTAAAATTAATAATTATTTATTAATAACACCTGGTGAAGGAGATCTACAACAAGGGTCTGCAACTCTCCATCTGTGGGATGGGTCCTTTTGATGTCCTTGTGTTTCAGCGATTGATTCAGTCTCTCTAAACGTGTGAAAAACCCAAAACAAATATTGGAACTCAAGTGGGAGCTTGAATGTGAGAAGACGATAGTGATGACGATGATAATTATCCTAGTGAAAAATGAATGGAAAACTTTATTTTGTAACAAAGTATTCGGTTGATCTCGAAAATGGGAAATAATAAAATATTATTGACCAAATCAAGATCTAACCATTAGGAATATTTTATTATATTTTTTGGAGAGAAAAAAGATATTCAAAATGGTCAAATATATTTATTTGGAAATAATTAACAAATAAAATGATTTATTAAGTATTTCATGAATATTAAGAAATGTGTGAAATTGAAATAATTATTAAATGGTGATTTAATAATTATTCCAAAAGTAGAATTAAGGAATAATAAATAAATAGTGATTTATTTAATTATTCCTAGGTGATTTAGTCAAATGTGACAAGGAATAATTATCAAATAATGATTTAAGAATTATTCCTAGTGAAAATTAAAAAAATAATGATTTATTCAATTATTCTCATGGGGTTTTTTAATTTTAATCTGGAATAATTTAATAAAAATGGTTTATTAATTTATTTCCCATGGTGAAAGTGATTTTACTATGGTAAAATTAATCTTACATGGTCTATTTCGATCGACCTAGTTAGAAATGGCTAGGTGATCATATTGACCCCCAACGTATGAGTGTTAGGAGCAAAACGCATGACCGAAATAAGTTGTAGCTTACACTTCCACAATACACCAAAGGGGAGAGAGAAAGAGAGAGGCGGTCAAAGCAATACAAGGAAGGATAGAGTAATGAAGGGGGTGATACCTACTAATCTAATATAATTCTCCTTTTATTTTGGAGTACATGATCTCAAATGAGGCGGGGGGGGCATACCCATACTCGCCGAGATAACTGAGTACAAATAATAATGGTGTGCCCAGCAATATGGGTTTGAGAAAAAAGTATATGATACATGATACATGATACTAGCATAAATGGGCCAAAAAATGATTCAATGAATCCCATATACATAATGTGCTTGGAAGAACAGAGATCGGGACTGAATACAATAACATCTGATTACATGAGACATAATTCCCTTCAAGCTAAAATGGTGAGGAGAAAACACAACTAAAGGAGCCTTGTTGAACAGGAAAGGGCTCTGAAGATTTGAATGGACCATCTGAAGGAGACATGCATGTTGTGGGCGCTCTTGTGGCTGAAACCGAACCCATCAAATATGTGGAACTACATCTGAGGTTGGATCATAATCTACGAAAATTCGTGAATGTGGGGAGATACCTGAAGGACCACCCCCTCATGAGGTATGAAACATCTCACACACACCTGGGAATCACTGGTATAATTTTTTGGATCACCAAAGCATAAAGTGTATGATTCTCAATCGTGCGATAATGAGTTGGAGTTGAGAACGTGAGAAACAACCAAGTCAAAGGGAAATGATGATTCCCTTTTCTTGATCTGAGGCACCAAACAATGACGAAGGCTGGAACTAAGGTACATTTTCCTCTATACCACTCACCTGGAATAAATGTGTTGAATTCGATAGAAGAGGGCCCGCCAGAGTTGAGGCAATGAGCAGTCTGCAACAAAGGCATGAAGGATCATAATAATGCGACTGATGGACTAACACCAGGGATTATGATGGAAGGAAAAAAGATGAGTGGTGGGCTGACGACTTCCCTTGTCATAGCATAATATGCATGGTTGACTTGGCAGCGACTGACTCAATTCTAGAGGGGATGGTCAATTACTCAAACGGATGCTTTCAAATACGGATCAATATAGTTTGAGGTAAAAGTGACAAAAATGGGATGAATGCGATGCAAATATGGATAGAACACTATAACGGGACTCAATGGGATTCAAAACAGACTCCATGTATGCAGAAGTGACTCATCATAGATGCTTTGAACAAGGGTGACTCGATGATGCTGCCACATTAGAGAGGTCCAAAGGGGACCATAAAAATATGAGTAAATAACAGTTACTCATGAATAAAATCAACACATGAGTTGATAAGTGCCAAGGAAAAGTGGTACCAAAGTACAAGTGTCTCATATGAAGAAATTTGGTTTTAATCGGCGGCAAAGTGAAACCTCATGGAAAAAATGGCTTCCTTGTAAAGTGTCAAATTACCAAAAACAAAGGGAGGCCCATTATAGAACTCTATGAGAGCTTTCTAATGGTTTTTATGATTCATCAAACTGAGCTACAGTTTGGTCACAATGGGCGCGGAAAAACTAGGGATTTTCCTATAAAAGGGCTTCTTGCCCCCAAATCCAATTCATTTTCATACTGAGTTGTTGGAGAATTTGGAGAGGAGGAGAAGGCCCTAAATTTTGGTGATCTCATTGTGGAAAAAGTGACCGTCGAAATTTGGATCTACGAATTTCAGGTAGGTGGCCTAACCTTACTTGTCTAAAGATGGCCTTAATGCTTCTTGGAAGGAAGGTTCCTAATGAAGCATCAAGGTAAGAAGGGAATACAAGAATGAACTACTTGAGGAGGTCTAGAATCATCCCTACCCACCAAGTCAAACATGGGGACTAGGTGGGAAGTGTGAAATCACATAGAGTAGACTATTTGAAGATATGGTATCAAGCATCTGCAATATGTGATATATAAATGGCTTGCCAGAGAGGTCGGTATGAGAAAATATATAAGGAAAGGAAGTACATTCGACCATACCTATATCACTGGGGTCTAGGCCGAGATTTATGTTTATCAAATGAGAAGGTGGCTAGGGGTGACCATCATGCTCCCAAGCATGTGATACTACCCCCAGCATATGTGATACAAGGGACTAATCGGGTATGCAAAGGTGGAAATGATGCCCCTGGCTAGATGAATTTGTGGAGTTCCATTGTGTTCCAAGTGCTCAAATAAGTGATTCAAGCATCCAGCCCTACTGGCACAAGATCCTCTAGAAGATGATGAGGAGATGGAGGGGCATGTGTGCCCCCCATTTTTGTATGTATCATGTTATGGGCATGTCAGATGTATTTATAGTAGTGGACTCCAAACACATTTTGATGATGTATTTCTCCATTTATTTATGCAATGGATGTCTTGTTGTGGGAAGAATGGATAAAGTATGCATTAAGAGAAAGGAAATGGTGGATTACCAATCTCACTTGGTATTGCATATATGAATCAAATGGACTGAATTTATGCATTCACATACATTGTGTCACTATACCAAAGAGTGGCTTCAGATATAATGAAGTGATGCTCACGTAAATGACATTGGGGTTGAACAACAATAATGTCTAAGGGATTAGGTTGTTGATGTAATATGGAGGAATGATTAAGTGGATCATCCCGAGTGTGATCTGAGGTGATAGGAGACTCTAGAGGCTCTTTTGAATGGGGAATAATAATGGTCTTTAAGTCGACACTACAAGTGCACTAGGAGGGTTGAGGAGAATTGCATCTCCTGGGCTCTCTAAAATGGATGCCCTCTGACCCAAACATTGAGTGGAAATGTAATGGCCACAAGGTGTATATGGTTCTAATTGTTGGTTTTGAAGTAAGGGGTTATTGAACCAATCAACCTCACCATGGATGAAGTCTTTGGACTCCACAACATATTGATCATAGGTTTGATGCAGAAGGAAGGACACGCGATCGTGCATATCATCCCATGGATAGTCAGGGGTGGTCATAGCTTCCATGATGTCTTCATCAAACTAAAATATGGGGGGACTGGAGGAAGGAGGACAACATAATGAGGAGTTACCTAAAGCGTCTTCATTAGAGACAAGGTTCACATGCACATCATCAAAAAGGGGGGATTATGACTAGTAAATGGTAAATCTAACGATGTTGAGACTGAAGGGCTCAATGAAGAAGGTTCAATGGAATCACAATAGTAAACTCCAAGAGAGTCCCAATACATTGATCCCATGGATGACGATAGGTAGAGAATAGGGGTGGTATTATCTGTCATCTCGACATCAAGAGGAGGGATCACGATGGGTGGTCAAGAGACCTCCTTTTCTAGAATAACAATGGTACAAGAATCCGCAGGTAGTAGGGAAGTGGAATCACTGTGAGCGGCATCTAATTTGTGAAGTACTTGAAGTGTATCATGAAATTCTTTGAGATGGGGACAGTGATGATAATAATGGCCATAGTTATCAAATAAAGCACAAGGGTGATTCATGTGTAAGGAATTTTTCTTCAGGAAAGGCATCAAAGACCACATTCTTGATATGAAGGAGCTCTGGACAATTATGGGTGGTGTTCCCAACAACATCACACAAAACGCATGGAGAAGTAGGCTTTGGAGGCTTAGTAGGAGCTGGATTTGGTTGGGGTGCCTTGTCTTTGGGTCCCTTTTTTTTCGCTTTTCCCCCCTCACCATATGATTTTGCAATAGGATTAGGTTCATGTTGAGTTTTTTGTGGAACTGAAGAAAAGGAAGGGGTAGGAACAACAGATTGAACCAGGGTCAAAGAAGTGTAAGTTTTTAGTCGATCTGGAGGAGTGTTTGTGGGAGGATCAATGTACCAGACTACGATCCCCAAGGTGATGTTAGGTAAACTCAACGTGGTCGTAACAGGTGTAGAAAAGATTCTTGGTGGTGGTAATAAGAATGTTATTTGACCAAAAGGATGATGACCTAGTGGATTTCTCCTGGATGGTTAAGACCAAGAAAAACGTTTTCAGGCGGGAAAGGACACGATAGATACCAGCAGAAGGTAATGGACCTTGAGGAATAATACCTTAAGGTCCGGTTGAGTTGGGAGAAGCGGGTTGCGGAGGTGTTAGCTACTGGGAAGGCATACCAAATGGTTCTGAGCAGCCCATGATGCTTGAAGCATCAAACACTGGAGAATATAGGCTCATAAGGGGTAGGTGGTGGACCATAATAAGCACCAAGAAAAGTGGACTATTTGTAGATTCCAAGAGAAACATTGGTGAGGGAAAGGATAATATTATTTCTAGTCATCGATGAGATTCTTCACTAAGGTGAAGTCTGAGACTTAGGATCATAGTAAGTCAATTGATCGATAGTGACGATATTTCCATTATAAGGAAAGCACATCTTGTGAAAGACCATAGATGCAACAGTTGACATGGAATAGGTGTAACTATGACCCAAGAGGATGTTATAATCCAATGGGGCATCAATGACCTCGATGCCAATTGAGATTTTCTTTCTGACATAAGTAATTGGATAGTTGCAATATAATCCAAGGGGCTATGAGGGATGATTGTCCCAAGCACTAAGAGTGATGGTGGATGAGGACAGGTCAGGTGAACGAGTTAGAGTTATTCCTCCTCGATGGGGAGAAGTAATATTTCCTAATGGAAACTAAGGGTGAAGGCCTCAAATTCTCTGCAATAAATGCCTAGGGGATGCAATGTTTCAAGAGAATCATGACTCAAAGGAATAAAGGATGATAGGAGAAAAAGAGTAACAAACAGCAAGCAAACACCTAGTGCATTGGTGCCAAGTGTAAACTAACTATATTAAGATGTTACTCTAATTCAAGAAAGCATGTCCTATCAAAGAAAATGACCTCTAGCCTATAGATGGTCTAAATCCTCAAACAAATCCTAAATCTATTATTTCAGATGGATTTCCAAAAACATCTTACTTGACGGAATTTGATCCCCACAAGCAAAGTTGTCCAAAGAAAGGTGGGGTAGAGAACCAATTGTTTCCCACAACTAGTATTATAGGGTTTTTTCCTATGATTGGTCACTACAGTTACCTTTGATGTCCCATGGGGGTGGTCGATTATTGAGCTTCTTGGTGATCATCCACAACACGGAATTCCCTACCATGGGTTGGGTAGCCCCGAGAATAAATTCTCACACGATGACCTAACCTGACCCCCTCTTAATCGGGTTTCTGACACACTCCCTCTTTGGACCATGGGATGGTGAAGGATTTTAAGCTCCCTATAAATCCAACTTCTATGTCTCAATGTAAGTGATCTATGGGTGTTATTGGAAGCCTATCCCATCGATCCTACACCTAAGTACACATATTGTTTGGCCCTGGTACCCAAGTGGGCTTAATCTATGAGTGTTAGACTATTATTATGTGGATTGTTTAAAGCCTTGGCTTGGTGGTGTTAACCAAGCTCATGTTCTCTTAGGGTGTGAAAATGTGTGTGAAAAGTGTGTTATGTGGATGAGTTAATTGAGCATGTTTTATGATGCCATGTGCTGCTGAAATAAAGTGCTAAAAAATTGTAAATAATGTTGTAAATGGACAGCAAAATAAACATTCAATCCAATCGTACAAAACCCACCCAAAAATGATATCAAATAGATAAACAAGGATATGAAAACAAGCTACTCAAAAACACACAAAAGACCTAAAATATCTAATTTCAAAGGGATTATGATCTTAAAGCACTAATCTATTGTAAATAGTGCAGACAAATAGCAAAAATTAGAGGTGAAAACTATTGCAAAGGATAGGTGAAGGAGATACTAAGGGGGAAGGAAATACTACTCAAAATGGAGTTAAAATTATGAAAGAACATATCCTAAAGGGTTGTAACAAAGTGGATTAGACCCTGAAAATAAGTGGTTGAAAAATGTTGAACCGTAGACTCCTCAGCTCAACCAATCTCTTCCTAAAATGGTGGAGGTGTACTCTAAACCCTAGGGGTATTTTTCCCTGCCTAAAAGAGAAAAAAATAAGAGAATAAAGCCCCATGGGAAACTCAAAAATATATAATAAACCCTTCCTATTCCACACACAACACTATCGGTAAATCTTTAAAAAAAAAAAATCTTGAAATTTTCTTGGAAAAAATGTAAAACACAGGTACTGACTTCGAAACAGTGGAAAACGCAATAAATTTTCTAAAAAGTGTGCTCCAGAATGCTAATATGGGTCTGAAAAAAAAAATTCTCCCAAGACTCTCGATCAACAGATCTCGCCTAGATTATGTCGTCTCTTGCTCGGCTAGTACCTGTGACTTGCGGAAAAAATCAAAAAATGACCAGAATCCAAAAATTTGAAAGAAAAAGAAAGGAGAGCTAAAAATAGAAACTGAGAGGATATAAATAGTTGAAGAAAATACTTAAAATCACTGAAACAACAGTCACCTAGGAACTAAATTACTATACCAGTGGAGTCGCCATTTTTTATGACAAATGTAGCTAAAGACAGAGTGGAGTCGTCATTTGTTAGTGTAAATATTTTGGGAATATGTACCAAAAATGCTTCACTTAAGTCTGATGCAAACGAATATGCATTTTACACATAATATCGTGGACCTATGGTTTATGGCCCACATGTACAGTCGGAAGAATTTCAACAACGCTTCTCAATACTGAAAAAACTATAAACATACATACACTAGCAATCAACACAGCTCACCTTAAACAGGTTATACATACCCAAATCCTTCACATACTTGTGGAACAGGTTCTCAAGTCCCACATGATGATAGCCATTCAGGGCTCATTACATCTCGGCACACATAAGTTGCAACTTAAATGGAAACCACCATAATCACTTATGTGAAGTTGCGGCACCAATCTCTACCGTAGATCTTTATAGGATCCAACATTCTCTATGCTTATTTGTCTTATCATAATTGTTGCCCACAAACTTAAACCTTTACCGATAATGCTAAATAGTAAATCTTGTGGTGTGCGCTCTTGCGATACACCGACACATGTTCGCCCCTCGCCGCATCGCACCTTTCATCCCTTACCACATCGCAAATAAAATAATATACCTGTGATGTCTTTAAACTTAAAATCTTTGTTTTTCGATATTGTGATTTGTTTTCCATCATCTATCTGCAATGAGATTTAACAGTCCTCACCTACTCTACCCTTCTTCAAACCGCATCTTTCCAACTGATCTTGAGACGGAATCTCATTCATTCATCTTTCCCTTTTCAGATTTGCGATTTGATCATAACCGTTCATCGTTCTCCTTCATGCCTCTATTCAGAAATCTCTGAGATTTAAGGAAACATGTTGTTGTAGCCCTCTATGACACAGCATTATTCCATGCTCCTATCTGCAACAACTCATCAATACACTTACGCAACTGTAAGATATGTTATTGTTACTCGGTTTTAGACATTGACATTCTCTGGGCTGTGCAATTACTGGTTTAATATACATAACCTCAATCCACTCTTAAATATTAATAGCAATTCTATTTAAACAACATATCATGCTACAATTTACACAGTTACACGGGATTTATAGACCACGCTTAAAACAAATCAGAATAATTACATAATTACTCAATCATTCTTGAATCTAATTTGATTACAATACTACAGCGTCTTTTTCCTGCATGCACACAATTAAAATGACTTCCCACTCATCATACTCTCACTCCCTTAACTAGCCAACCTCAAGCTAACCTCTAGCCAACCTCTAATCTCGATCCAATCTCTCCAATCCTTACTCTTTCCTGTTTTGTTTCAAAATGTTTATAAATATATACAAAAAGGATTCATGAACCAATTTCAGTTCAAATCCAACAATCTCTCAATTTTCCCTAAAGCTTCTCTTAATTCCACTCTTTACTCAACCAAATCCTATATTATACTTCTAGATCTCTAAAATCCTCACTCTTCCTAGGATTTCTCACTCATCCCTAAGATCTCTACAACTTACAAGATATTTTAGAACTCAACTAAACTCAGTAAAATAACAAAATAATTAAGGGAACCCACTCCCTTTAGTAAATGTGTGATAAGACTCTTAAGTCTTATGAACTTTGAATAATTCTCCCGCATCAAAGTCGTTGGTGATAAGTGACCCTAACAACAATATTTGGATGTTTACGCTTCATATATGCAATAATAAAATGAGAAAACCTTGCAATAAAAATATATGTGTGATCCAAAATAGGAAACATCAATAAATATCCAATGCAATAACCTAATATGGAAAGACTTTTTAAAATGAATAATTCTTTATTGATAGCACCTGGTGAAGGAGATCTACAAAAATGGTTTGCAAATCTCACTCCGTGGGATGGGTCCTTTTGATTTCCTTGTGCTTCAGCGACCAGTTATGTCTCTCAACTTCTGAAAAACCCAAAACAAAGACTAGAACTCAAGTGGGAGCTCAAAGGTGAGAAGACAATAGTGGTGAGGATGATAATAATCATGGTGAAAAATTAATGGAAAACCCTCTTATTTATAACAAAGTATTGGGTTGATCTCGAAAATGGGAAATAATAAAATATTATTTGCCAAATAAAGATCTAACCCTTAAGAATACTTTATAATATTTTTTGGAGAGATAAAAGATATTCAAAATGGTCAAATATATTTATTTAGAAATAATTAACAAATAAAATTATTTATTAATTATTTCACGAATATTAAGAAATTTGTGAAATTGAAATAATTATTAAATAGTGATTTAACAGTTATTCCAAAAATAGAAGGAATAATAAATAAATAGTGATTTACTTAATTATTCCTAGGTGATTTAGTCAAATGTGAAAAGGAATAATTATCAAATAATGATTTAATAATTATTCCTAGAGAAAATCAAATAAATAATGATTGATTCAATTATTCCGATGGGGTTTTTTAATTTTAATATGAAATAATTTAATAAAAATGGTTTACTAAATTATGTCTCATGGTGAAAGTGATTTTACTATGGTAAAATTAATCCTACATGGTGTATTTCGATCCACCTTGTTGGCATCATGATGTAATATGTTGTCCTTGATGGCAACCCACTTAATGAGTTGTTCTTGTTGAACTGAAGACGTGAAAATGATGTATCTACAGGTTAGTTCATATGTGGAAAATAAGGGAAACCAGTTAGTATCAGAGACATGATGAACTTAATATGTCACAATGAATATGCAGGTTCGATGAAGCCTAAGTCGTGTATACACGCGGGTGCACTAAAGCCAAGTAGTGTATGCCTTTTGCGCTCTAAATTTATAATACCAGGGGTCATTATCATGGTATTAGCCCACAATATTGAGTGTTGTGTCATCTAGTTGATTCCATCCAAAAATACCATCGGCACTTGTGTGGTTTTGGCTCATGGTATTGGGAGAGGTTCAAACTATATAAGGAGAAGGAGAAGAATATCACAGTGCAAGGTGTGCATGTGTATGGGTATTGAATGAATACTTCAATCTGAAGTATATTTGCATGGAATGGGTTACAACCTATTTATAGATCTGAAATAATAATGCACCTATGAATACAATGATGTATCATGATCTCTAGACTTGAAATGACTATGTATTTTCTTAATATTTTTATGAAATGTTTAGATATGTGATATGGTGAATGCTTGTTGAAGTGTAGGGTAAGATCTATGCTGATTATTTATTTTGAAGAGTTGCGCAATCCTGAAATAGTTGAAAATATATACGCAGGTTAGTCTCTGTAAAAGAGCATATATACGCAGGTTCATTTCAACAAAAGCACGTCTGGAATCTAGGGTTTTTTTGAAGTGTGCAAAGGAAATGTCTGATCAATTTTGTTGTATTACTGTTGTTTTTCAATGATGTCTTCATACGGATCTGGGTTATTTGAATATTGATTATGCTTCTAGCTAATGATGATTAGAGATCAGTGGTTGGTTGGTTGATTGATGATTAAGTGAATGAATTGATATGTCTATGAGTTTCAGTTTGATGTATGTTCTTTGAGCTTAAATGTATGGAATGGGTCTAGTCTAAAAATCTGATGAAAAGAGGCCTACAAGTTGTATTGTGTTGAAGTTGTTGGATCCAGTGTGAAAATTGACGAAACATGGTCCGCGATGGTGCTAAGAGTCGAAGCCTTCAGTACGGGGGTCATATCTCCCTTCCAGTTATTGTTGGTAAATGAGATCAGGGGGTAGTAGCTCCCTTCCGGGATTGGTTGGTAAACGAGAAGCAGGGGGTCGTAGCTCCCTTCTAGTGGTAGCTGGAAAACGAGATCAGGGGGTTGGAGCTCCCTTCCAGTAGCAGCTAGAGAACGAGAGAAGGTTGTAGCCTTCTGAAGGTGGGTGCCTACATGCCAGTATGAGTCTGTGCCAGTACAATATTGTAAGCAGCTTTCTTTATAATAAATATTGAATACAGAGACAACAGCAGTGGTGGTTTTCTCCCGACTTGGGTTTCCACCTTAAATCCTGGTGTTCACGTGTGTTTCTTATGTGCGATGATTTATTATGTTCTTACTGCACATGCTTATTGCTTACTAAAAATCTGATGAATGAATGATGCACTGATCTAAGTAAAGACTTATCTGCATAATAATATCTCTGGACATATGCAAGTTTCATTAAAGATAGCCGCGTGTATATGCTATTTGGGTTCACTAAAGTCGCATATAGAAATCAGTAAATAAAAGGAAAAGTTTATAGTAAGTTATAAATATTGATTCGCCACCCCCCCCCCCCTCTCAGTATTTTTCCCAACACACCTAGTTAGAAATGCTTAAATGATCATTTTCTAGGTGATAACAATCATGTTCTTCAAAGAAAAAATATTCATTATAACATCTTTTGTAACTTTACAAATTTCATACTTGTCCATATGTGTAAAGTATTCAAACTATCAAGCTTTTACAGTTTTCATAAGGTATCAACTTTGTCACTACATTATATTTTTGTATGTCTACCTTGAGGCTAATGGTATTGGGAGTTTGGCGATTCACAAGTTGTTATTTGTGCATTTTTTGGGTGAAATTCATGGGTTGGTGGTTAGAAAAAAATTTCATTGACCAGCAATGTATTCTACTCTTTTTATCTTCGTCAGTTCTAAGCTTTGAAAAATGCTTGTTGCCACAAATATTGTTACTTGTAAATAACCATCACCGTATTGTTGATTCGATAGTGTTTTATTTTTTATTCATATGTTCTCTTGCTAAGTTTTTATCCCAGCTACAAATAGATTGGTATCAAGAGTAAAATAAGCATTTGATGTCAGAATTCTCAATTTTTCATTTCTTTTATGAATTTATTGATATGATGATATTGAAAGGTGAATCTAGTTAGTTCGACCGATAGAATTATTTAATAAAAATGTAAAATTTAGATAGCATCAAGCCTCTATTTTTTGGCCAATCCTTTACCTATACAAAAATATAAAATCTCAAGTCTAATTAACTACTACAATCTTTATGTTAGTATGAGGATGATAGTCATAAATAACTAAAGAATAAAGTTGCACCCCTAATGTATTCCCTATTATTCATAATAATTACAATTCTTAAAATATTCTTTACCCTTATCAGAACACCATCATTGTTGTTGGTCAACTTCTTTGAAGAAAAGGCTATCAATATTTGGTGCACCTACATGTTTATTACAAGCTTTAAGAATTTTTAGAACATGTTCTTAATAACATCAGATATAGTATAATTACCCTTCTGAGTTAAGCCCAACATAAGTCCAAACTTATGTGCTTCCATGGTTAATCTGTAATATTTAATTTTATTGACTTTTTATTACTTACCTTCGGCAACTTGAAAAATTTGATACTTGTCCATGTGTCTTTGTTGTTGAGAATTAGGTAGGGCTAGGTTTAATTCAATTCTCTTCTTAATAATCACTTGTGAACTTATTTCTCTTACTTAGATCTTCTCTTTATTAGCTCATTATATCTTTCATCAAGTCAATTATCAAAACATAAGAGACACAAAATTTATGCTATTCAAGCCAGGGCCAAAGCCTCTCCCTCTTGGAGAGGAAAACCCGGAAGTAATTACTCTTATATACTTTCAGTTGACAAGTACCATTACCATGACTCAGACCCTTGACAATAGTATGCATCCAAGACCTTGTCATAGCTCTTTCTTGGCTCCTTATGTTGACTCCCTTTTTGCACCGTTCTGCACCATTCTGCACCAACACTACGAAAGCTCAGTTCCTAGCCTTAAACTGAAATCTTCTTTCCTTGATTTTACCTCGGCCTCTTACTGTGATATTCTTGTTGTGATGGGCTTTTTCCTCCATGAATGGATCTCCTCTTATGATGAGTTTCTTACTTGTTGCCTCCTTTATGCTATAAGTATAACGCTCCTACTTGTAATCCATCTGAATTGTGATCAACATTAAGACTATGAACATCACTGAGATTGTAATCATCTGAACTTCATTCTACTTCCACCCAACCAAAATCACAAAGTGATCTGTGAAGTTCTTACTGTAATGTATCACCAAAAATTTAGGGAATATTCACTTATGTTCCTATTACAATCATCCGAAAAACCTCAGAGAAGGATCTAAACTTCACTGTAATTACCCATCTGAAATCTCATAACTGTTATCCCATCCGAAAATCACAAAGGTGGATAAGAATTGTTCTATTTTTTTTTTTTTTTCTGTTCAGTCCATTGGGATATTTATAGTGGTCAAACCCTGTAATAAGCCAACCAGGACATGAATAGATTTGATGGTTCATGAGCCTAATTTTCCATTTCTTATATGCCGACTTGGAGAGGTATTTCAACGCTAATCTGATTTGGAGTATCATCATTATTCTTGACCCATGTCTTCAAGATAATTTTACAAGCTCTTTGAGGCATACATCACTAAATTTTACACTTCATATACATGACTCTTAATTAATACATTTATGACAAGATGAAAAATCCTAAAATACATCAAGAAGAATTCTTTGACCTATAATAAAATCCTTTCTCATGAAACCCATGAAGCAAGCTCAAAAATACATTTTATTATTTTTTATTCTTCTTACATAAATACATAATTACATAATCAATATGAAGACCGAACCTAGTTACACTTTCCAACACTCCCTCTTAACTAGGGAGGTATTCATAATGGTACATGGTTACTTTCAATCTGAAGAATCTCATAAGAAGAATCAGATTGGTAATCACATATGTATAGCATCATATCGACCAAAATTTTCCTAGTGCAAGGCCTTGACTAATGGTCCCATCTCTCAACGAGACAATGGGATACAATGCTGGCGAGACACATGACTTATAGACACTATCGTCATTGTCTCTCCAAGGTACATACTCCACAAGAGTGTTCCAAAGTATGACATTCTTAGACTATTATTCTTTTAGGTATCTAGCCCTAAAAGAATATCATTCCAAAACTACTCTTATCTTGAATGCCTTATCTCATTCTCAAAGAGTATCGGATGCCAGATGATTACCCAATCCTCAATTATGTCTTCCCAGTTGAAGACCAGAATGATATGTCTATCTCTCCCTCTCAGCAAGGGGGGACCTATTCCACAAGGGAATGTACTTACAAGGAATGTACCTAAGCTCATTCTTAAGAATTACCCAGTTTCTTCCAAGTAAGAAACTTACCACTAGGCTCCCTCTTAACCAGGTACTTGTAGCAACAATGTTTAGACACGCAGCTTCTCATTTCCTCCCCTCGATGTCATGGATTTCAATCTTGAGGAATCTTCAACTTTAGCTTCATATGTCACAGATCATCCATTACTTTCATCCATGACTCATGTCATCTACCAGAAATTATTCATCATTATTTCTCATTTGATCCACCTTTATGCCATGTTTCTTTCCTTCGAACCATCTCCCAAGGATCTTACATCCTTCCACATGGTTGGCAACCCTGCATAAACTTATTTAGACAAAAATATACATAATAAATTTTAAATCAAAAGCTACCTCAATGATGATCTTTCACCATGACATCTTCCTATAGGCATCGGCATCCTTTATTCATATTGACACATCTCCTAAATATATGTATTGTTAAGGGTATTATTCTTTACTAGACTTCTATCAGAGTCTACATATCTTCCCATGAGATCTCATAGTCACATATTCTTGGCTTCCAGATGATAATCGCCTCTTATCATGGTTTCACATCATGATCTCTTATTTTCTTTCTCCACACAGTTTCATTCATTTCTACGAACTTCCAGCATACAGTTCCTTGTTTGTATATAACCACCTAATTTTCCATATGAGGAAATGTTTTATTTCATCAGTTAGTGACAATTTGTGCACCAGAAGAGATCCTCCTTCCTTTGATCATACTTCTAAAGATAGAATTCCATCACCTCCAACCATATGACATGACTTCATAACATCTAGTGTTATCATATATATACCTTATCTTATCCATTTGAGTCATCCTGCAACAATTTCCTTAGAATGAATAACTTCATTCCCTTCACATGCTTCATCAATATTCCATCATATCCTAATCCCTTAATTCTGCAAGATATAATTCCCGATGAAACTTTTTGCTTTCTTTCTAACCAGTGAATCCAAGGAGGAATCCATTATAAAGTGCCAGCACATGTTTCATAGATGACCCTTGATCCATATGATTATATTCCATCAATTTTGTTATAAGTGAGGTTCCCAGGAGCCACTTATTCTAAGACAAGTGCTCCTTCCATGCTTCTATCATGATGTTATTAATATACAATGCTTCCTATCATACTATTTTACAACCAACATAAATCACTTCAATAGGAAGATGATATCAATCATAATAGATATCTTTCGCTTCTTCTTTCTTAGATTTCTTTGCATCAAGTTCTTCCCTTTCATATGTGACATGGGTTTCTTCCTTTTTCCTCTTTTCTTTTCCAGATTTAGGACAATCCCTTTTAAAATTCCCAAATTCATTACATCCAAAGCATCGTACCTTGCCCATATTTATTTTTTAATTCTGAGGACCAAATTTACTGAATCTTCCTTTCTTCCTAGACATGGTTGCAAAGGCTTGATTCCCTTCACTTGATCTTGTATCAGCTTTGTCTTTCAATCTTGTTTCCTCTATTTTACATAGAGACCATAGATCTAGGAATGGTGTTGCTTATCTCTTCTCGTATAAGCTTAAAGTGAAGTTTCCCCATTCTTCTAGTAAAGCATTCAGCACCATTATAGTCATCTCACTATTTGACATTACTTCTACCAATTACTGCAGCTCGTCTCGTATTTCAAAAATCATCATAAAATAAAAAGTGATTCCTTCCTCTCTTGACAATTTCATCTTGTATAGATTTTTTCTCAGATATATTATTTCTTCTGCAGTACTTACGGAGAATAGCTCCACCAATTTCTCATATATTTCTTTTGCAGTTTCTAGTTTTGATACATAGGGTATGAGTGAGTCCTTAATGGATTCTATGAGAATCCTCTAGGATCATATTTCTCCTTTCATGTAGGCATGAGCTGTAGCATCTTCTTTTGAGGGTTGAGTTGTAGATCCTTTGAAGTAGCCCATAACTTCATCTTCGATTAGATTCAAATTTTTCCTCTTCTTCCATGCACTAAATTTTGATGACCCAAATAATTTGTTTCTCTCTTTGAAATAATTCATTTTGACATATTTAGATGAGGTCGTAGAGATACTTACTTGATTGTATTGATTTCTTCCTTCTATCAACTATGATGATGAAAAATGATGGCAGTAACTACCTCTTAGATTGATTCCTTTAATGACCTTTAATGATCAAGGATGTCTTCAAAATGATGATGTCTTCAAAGGTTTTGAATAGTGTTGGATGATGCTTGATGATGTGTCTTCTAACAATGTCTTCAATATCATAAATATTTGATGGCAAAGATCATCTCCTTGATGAGTGGATCCTTCGAGGGTCTTCTTAAGATGGCTTGAGAATTTTCTTGCAAACTGATTTGACTTCCCAATGCAAACTTTAACCTTGACTTTGATGCTTTCTAGAGAAATGGATTCTTTCTCTTTAATCCTTGAGTGCCTCCTTGTCAAGTAGCCCTTGTCTTCAGCACCTTAGCTCTGATACCATGTTGAGAATTAGGTAGGGCTAGGTTTAATTCAATTCTCTTCTTGATAATCACTTGTGAACTTATTTCTCTTACTTATATCTTCTCTTTATTAACTTATTATATATTTCATCAAGTCAATTATAAAAACACACTAGACACAAAGTTTAGGCTATTCAAGCCAACGCTAAAACCTCTCCCTCTTGGAGAGGAAAACCCACAAGTAATTCTTCTTATAGACTTTCAGTTGACAAGTACCATGACCATGACTTGGACCCTTGACAATAGTATGCCTCCAAGACCTTGGCACAACTCTTTCTTGGCTCCTTATGTTGATCTCCCTTCCTGCACCATTCTACATCAACAGTAGAAAAGCTCGGTTCATATCCTTAAATTGAAATCTTATTTCCTTGATTTCACCTCGACCTCTTGTTGTTATATTCTTGTTGTGATAGACTTTTTCCTCCATGAATGGATATCCTTTTATGATCATTCTCTTACTTGCTTCCTCCTTTATGATGTAAGTATAACTCTCTTACTTGTAATCCATCTGAATTGTGATCAGCACTGAGACTGTGAACATCACAGAGGCTGTAATAATCGGAACTTCATTCTACTTCTACCCAACCGAAATCACAAAGTGATATGTGAAGTTCTTACTATAATATATCACCAAAACTACAGGGAATCCACACTTCTGTTCCTATTACATGACATCTGAAAAAACTCATAGAAGGATCCTAACTTCACTGTAATTACTCATCTGAAATCTTAGAACTGTTATCCCATCCAAAAATTACATAAGTGGATATGAATTGTTCTATCTATTTTATGCATAGTCTAGTGGGCTATTTCTAGTGGTCAGGCCCTGTAATAAGACGACCTGACCATGAATATATTTGACGGTTCATGAACCAAATTTTCCACTACTTATAGTCTGAATTGGAGAGGTATTCCAATGTTGATCTGATCTGGAGTATCATCATTATTATTGAGCCAAGTCTTCAATCTGATTTTACAAGGTCTTTGAGGCATACATCACTGACTTTGACACTTCATATACATGACTCTTAATTAATACATCTATGACAATATGACAAATCCTAAAAGACATCAAGAAGAAGTATTTGACCTATAATAAAATCCTTGCTCATGAAACCCATGAGGCAAGCTCAAAAATACATTTTATTATCTTTCTCTTCTTTATTACATAAATACATAATTACATAGTCAATATGAAAACCAAACCTAGTTACACTTTTCAACATTTGTAAAGTAATCAAGTTATCAAGATTTTACATTTTTCATAAGGTATCAGCTTTTTCACTGCATCATATTTTTTTACGTCTATCATGAGGCTTATAGTATTGGGAGTTTGGTGATCCACAACTTGTTATTTTTGCATTTTTTGGGTGAAAGTCATGGGTTGGTGGTTAGAAAAATATTTCATTAACCAGTAATGCATTCTACTCTTTTTATCCCTATTAGTTCTAAGCTTTGAAAAATTATTGCTACCACAAATATTGTTACTTGTACATTAAACACAACTTTGTATGTGTAATTATCCTGATTCTTGATATCTAAACTATGTAATGCCCAAGAGACTACTAGATTTTGGCAGTTGGATAAATGTTAGGGATAAAAGTGTCATCAGGGCTAAAGAGGCTATTAGATTTAAACTTAAGCTATATATGTTCCCTTGTGCCTCATAGTTTAAATTTGTGCTTAATGTATCCTAATTCATGGTTTTCAAACTTCTGTGGTTGTCGACAAACTTTTGTTGTTGTCGTTAATTTAAATTTATTGCAATATCCTAAGTCCCTATCTTTGTGATTTTGTCCTCTCGTGTATCAATTGTTGAGTAATATAGTTAAAAAGTTCAATATCTAAGAAAAAAGTTGTTTTTTTGTGCCATGTTTGTCTATGAGTACCTCTTATCTCTTGTTATTAATGAGTTGTATGGAAATTTCCTTATTTGTAATGTTCCTAAATTAGCTTCAGCTAATTGGAACATTAATTTTTCCTTGTTCATTTTTGTATTTCATGATTGATGAATAAAATGTAAAGGAGGACAAGAAAAACTCCTTAGTTCAAAGAATAAATACATGCCAAATGTGAAAAGGGATAAATCTGGGCCTTTTGTAACAAAATCCACTTGTGTGTGAACAGAAATTGGGCCACCTTGGAGAACCAGCGCAGTTTTAGAAGAGGGATCCAATGTGAAAGGGGTTAAGTCCATTGAAGTGGTTTATGGTTTGTGCACCCCTTCAAGTTATAAAAAGGAGGAGAGGGCTCAAGAAATGGTTGTTGAAGTATTTTCGAAATAGAGGTTGCTTGAGCAACTCTAGCTCTCTCAGCTGTTTAGCCTAAGGGAAGAGGATTTCCTGTTTAGAATCCTCCCTCCTTCCTTGAGTAGCTCATGGAGGAGAAAGCACTGAAATGAGCCACTCTCTGGAATTTTGGCCAAGCTCCATCTATTAGCAGCGCTAGTCCTATTGATGATTTTGCAGCTGCTTGATTTGCACCAAGTGGTAGTCTAGATCTGCAGAGATCTGGTGTTTTGGAGGAGATTTCTCTCAGGGAGGGTGTCTTGTGACCACCCGGAAGAGGATCTCTCTCTTATTTTGTATTCAGCTATGTATTTTATAGCATTTGCTTCATTTTTATACAGCTACTGCGCATTCCCTGTCAAGAACTGCGTTTCTGCACTTGAGGGTTTTAATGTTATTTCAGTTGTGCAATAGATGATCTTCAGTGATGGAGGCTTGCCTCTCACTTTGTAAATCTTTGATGTGGCTACTGTTTAAGATATTTTGAGATCTGATCTCTGTTATAATAAATTCATCTTCATAAATTCTGAGCATTCTACAGTTCTGTAGCTTATATGTCATATCTACACTTATTCCGACATTATTTTGATGAAATTCCAAGGGGATCTTGTAGAGAAGGCTGAGTAGTTTCCAGATCTGGTATGGATATGATGTTCGGCCATAGATCTGTCATAGATCTGAGTTTTCACTTACAGCAGCTGAAACCCTTGAAAAATAACGCTGATATAATCTGCAGTCTTTTTCCTATGTGTTGCGGCAACTCATTGCAGGGTTTTTCTTCATAGAAATGTTTGTTTTTCCATGCCGAAGCTAAATGAATCTTATTCTGAACCTGCACACTAATATTTCTACATAAACTCAGTCATTCCCTTCATAAATTATGCTTCCCAAGCTTCAGCACTTTTCTGCATAATTTAGGTCATGGGAAATCAGGTTTTTTCTTGACTAGTCGGGAAGGAGGAACTATGTAACATAGAAAAACGCCTTTTTTTGAGCTGAAATTCGGCATGTGAGTCCCTCTTAACCTAATATAACATATCCCAGATCCATTTCCCTTTTTCTCATGCATACTTCTTTATACACCTATTTTAGTGCATAAATTGCTGCTTTTCCCCACCTTTCTGAAGTTAAAAGCTGAGTAAAGAGTGTTGTTGTTATTTATATTGATTGCTAAGTGTTATCATATAAATTTCATGATATATGAAGCCATCATATCTGAAAATTTCGTTTTTCAGTCATGATTTGCTAAGTAAACCCTTTGGGATCATACCTTTCGACAAGGGTCTATAGACAGAGTCTGAAAAGGGCCAGATATCCTATGGATCTCATCCTTTCTTGTAAAGGTGACATATCCAGTAAATTCCCCTTCAGTAAATCTCTGGTTAGATGAGATTGTTTTTTTGATAATGTCTTAAAGAGGAATATCTCACTGGTACCAGTTTGTGGGAGATCTATTTAGCAGTTCTAACATGATTTTTTTTTGAAGATATTACATATTTGAGTCCCACATAGCATATTCAAGAGGAACCAAGCTTTATCCTATGTTTTTTTTTCCCATATTTCCTTATGCAGTGTTCCTATTGAGCAACTTGGCAATATTCCTGAAAAAGGGATATTACAATGGTATTAGAGCATGATCTCTGGCACAGCCTGTGAGATAAAGATATAAATGAATTAAGAGCAGAAGTAGAGGTTATATTGATGGAGAGGATGAGATTACTCTCATCAATTTTCAGATCAGAGAAGGGCCTCCCCAAGGAGGTTAAACCAATGGAAGAAGAAGGGTGCAGTGAAACTCCAAGAGGGTTTCAAAGAAGAAGAAGCTACAGTGAAATTCCTAGAAAATTTCAAAAATATGAAGGAACACCCAGTACTTCTTATGATGTGTGTGAGAATTCAGCCACATAATATGATTTACAATGTTGTCACGTCCCCACTTTCTTGCTGAGAGAAAGAGGAGAAGAAGAAGGAATGACAGAAAAAAGAGATTCCCTCACTCTTTTTCCAGACCTTGAAGAATATTCAAGAAAATCTCAAGGAGATTGAGGGGGTAGAGACTTGTACCAATGCTGGCACAACCTTGGAGGAGCAGCCTTCATGTTCGATGGAGGAAGACTACACAGTTGCAGAAGAAGTTCGTGCTTCTACATTTCACCAAGCTATGGTCAAGAATTCATCTGTTCTTATTTCAGCCCATTGCATGGAGAAATATACATTCCCATGTGTTGTTGATCTAGAACAACAGAGTTGCACTGCGCTGTGCAAGAACAGTAAGGGAGGAATAAGATCTTCCCTTGGAGATATCAAAGGGGCTGAATTTTACAAGCCCTTGAGATGGAGAAGGTGCAAAAGCATGAGAATACCGAGAGAAGATGGAGAAGAGGGCCAATCTCATTCCTATCTATTGCAGAAGGTTGATGCACCTAAAGAGGTGATTGGATTTCGTAGTGGAAGCATGGATGGTTTTCTCCATTCATGTATTTAGTCACCACTAGATGATGTCTCATCTCCTGGAGACATTGCGCCAAGGAGGCCACTTGATCAACAAGAGGAGGTGAGTGCTTCACATGGTGAGACATTGCTCAGTGAGTTCAAAGAAGTGGAGATCTTGGGAGGTCTTGATGCAGCACTGAGAGTCTTGGGTAGGTTCAAGGAGGAGAGAAACAGTCTCTCAATATCATCCACCCCCACTTTCATTTCAGTTTCTGTGCTGTGGCAGGAGAAACAGGGGAAGGGTAACAACATTCCCACATCTACATTTGGCATGGGAGCCATGCATGCACATGACTCTTGGGAAGAGTTATTACAATCTTCTCTCTTCTCTTTGAGAATGGAAGGAGGCTTATCTATGAGCTGCTCCCATTGTGTGAGCAAAACTTGTGGTAAGGGTGTTGATTATTTTGATTTATCTCATGTATACATGCATCCCTTAACCACATATGTGCAGGATGTTGCTCCAAGGAGGAGCATTCTTATTTTGAGGTTGCATGGTCTACTTGAGGCCATGACCAATGTTGATAACTACTCCCTAGGAGGACTTGGGGAGGAATTCTGTTTTGGAGGACATACTTACATTGCCTCATCCATCATACACTTCCTCCAAGCTTATGAATAGATTGGGGTAGCATGCAAGTGGTTGGGAGACCACATTTTTCAACAGTCTCTTTTGCAGTTAAGATCCAAACTGCGTTGGTTGCATATGAGGGATCATTTCCATTCACATTTGTTGCATATGGCAGCCAACATGATTTCTATTCTTGCTCCCTATGTTGCTGATGTTTCTATTTTTATAAGGAGCATATGTGGGAGAGGAGGAATGATACATTGGATGAATGTATCCATTGGGAATGCACTCTCCCATATTCAATTGAATTTCAAGAAGAGGAGGGAACTTTTGTGGCTGTGCATGGTACATTGTATCATCTTCTACAAAGGGTCATGCATTGAGTTTGTATCATGAAGGGGAGCCTCTCACATGGGAAGAATTATAGCAAGACATGTCTTGCTTGATCTCCATTCAGCCAACACTTATTTTCCTCTATCATTTCCAAGCTTTGAAGAAACTTATTTCAGCAAGCAAGTGGTGGGATGGCCACTTATGGTATCATGACTTGAGGCAGCAAGATGATGGACAACGCTGGTCTCAAGGAAGGAACTATTTTCACCATCCAGCACATCATATGGCACTTAGTCCACATGTCTTTTGGAGCACATATGGTGAAGATAAATTGTTCACTGTATGCATAAGAGGGTGGGCAAGGAGGTTCACTGAAATAAATGGAGGAGATCATGAAGTTTCAGATTCCTTTTAGCTTCATGGTGACCACATTTTTGCAGCCCAAGATCCACAGCTCCACATCCATCAACAGTGGGAAGAGGGAAAGCGTGAGTTGGATATATTCATCCCTCATTTCCAGCCTTGTAGCCCCTACTCAATGCACATCATGGGGATTAATGATTGTTTTTATGAGCTATCAAGGATGGATCCTTTTATTTGGATGATAGCATGGGTGTGGGAGACACTCATTGGGAAAAAATTTCCCCATGCTCTTCATCACTCCTACCTTATGAGGCCATTGAGCAACAAGAAGATCACCATTTTTACCCCCATTTCTCATGATGTACACTTGCTATCTTGCACTTGGAGAAGGTCATTGGAGGGAAGATTCATTGCTTACCATTTTCAGCCATGGTGGGATCCATTGATGAGGCCATAGGAGGGGAAGGAGAAGTCTGGTTCTTCCTTGTAGTTGCTTGAGGACAAGCAACATTTGGGAGGGGGAGACTGTAATGTTCCTAAATTAGCTTCGGCTAATTGGAACATTAATTTTTCCTTGTTCATTTTTGTATTTCATGATTTATGAATAAAATGTAAAGGAGGACAAGAAAAACTCCTTAAGTCAAAGAATAAATACATGCCCAATGTGAAAAGGGATAAATCTGGGCCTTTTATAACAAAATCCACTAGTGTGTGAACAGAAATTGGACCACCTTGGAGAACTAGCGCAGTTTTAGAAGAGGGATCCAATGTGGAAGGGGTTAAGTCCATTGAAGTGGTTTAGGGTTTGTGCACCCCTTCAAGATATAAAAAGGAGGAGAGGGCTCAAGAAATGGTTGTTGAAGTATTTTCGAAATAGAGGTTGCTTGAGCAACTCTAGCTCTCTAGGCTGTTTAGCCTAAGGGAAGAGGATTTCCTGTTTAGGAATCCTCCCTCCTTCCTTTAGTAGCTCATGGAGGAGAATGCACTGAAATGAGCCACTATCCAGCATTTTTTCCAAGCTCCATCTATTAGCAGCGCTAGTCCTGTTGAGGATTTTGCAGCTGCTTGAGTTGCAGCAAGTGGTAGTCTAGATCTGCATAGATCTAGTGTTTTGGAGGAGATTTTTCTCAGGGAGGGTGTCTTGTGACCACCCGGAAAAGGATCTCTCTCTTATTTTGTATTCAGATCTATATTTTATAGAATTTTCTTCATTTTTATACAGCTACTGCGCAGTCCCTCTCAAGAACTGTGTTTTTGCACTTGAGGGTTTTAATGTTATTTCAGTTTTGTGCAATAGATGATCTTCGGTGATGGATGCTTGCCTCTCACTTTGTAAATCTTTGATGTGGCTACTGTTTGAGCTATTTTCAAATCTTATCTCTGGTATAATAAATTCATCTTCAAAAATTATGAGCATTCTACAGTTCTGTAGCTTATATGTCAGATTTACACTTATTCCGGCATTATTTTGATGAAATTCCAAGGGGATCTTGTAGAGAAGGCTGAGTAGTTTCCAGATCTGGTATGGATCTGATGTTTCAGCCATAGATATGAGTTTTCACTTACATCATCTGAAACCCCTGAAAAATAACGCTGATATAATCTGCAGTCTTTTTCCTATGTGTTGTAGCAACTCATTGCAGGGTTTTTCTTCATAGAAATGTTTGTTTTTCCATGCCGAAGCTAAATGAATCTTATTCTGAACCTGAATACTAATATTTCTGCATAAACTCAGTCATTCACTTCATAAATTACACTTCCCAAGCTTCAGCACTTTTCTGTATAATTTAGGTCATGGGAAATCAGGGTTTTTCTTGACTAGTCGGGAAGGAGGAACTGTTTAACATATAAAAACGCCTTTATTTGAGCTTAAATTCGGTATGTGAGTCCCTCTTAACCTAATAGAACATATTCCAGAGCCATTTCCCTTGTTCTCATGCATATTTCTTTATACACCTATTTTAGTGCATAAATTGTTGCTTTTTCCCACCTTTATGAAGTTAAAAGCTGAGTAAAGAGTGTTTTTGTTCTTTCTATTGGTTTATAAGAATTATCATATAAATTTTATGATATCTAAAGCCATCATATCTGAAAAATGTGTTTTTCAGTCATGATTTGCTGAGTAAACCCTTTGGGATCTTACCTTTCGACAAGGGTCTATAGACAGAGTCTGAAAAGGGCTAGATAGCCTCTGGATCTCATCCTTTCTTGTAAAGGTGACATATCCAGTAAATTTCCCTTCATTCAATCTATGTTTTAGATCAGATTGTTGGTTGATAATGTCTTAAAGAGGAATATCTCACTGGTACCAGTTTGTGGGAGATCTGTTTAACAGATCTAACATGATTTGTTTTTGAAGTTATTATATATTTGATTCCCACACAGCGTATTCAAGAGGAACCAAGCTTTATCCTGTGTTTTATTTTCCCATATTTCCTTATGCAGCATTCCTATTGAGCAGCTTGGAAATATTCCTGAAAAAGGGATATTACAATATTTGTTGTAATTAGTGAGTTGTATGGATACACTTTTCATTAGTGCATGCATCTCTTCAAATTCAATTTCCTTGCATTCATTTATAAAAAAAAAATTGTGCTTCTTGTATCTTGTTGGTCATTAGGTACATCGGGCATTTCCATGACTTGTGACCATTATCACATCGGTTAATGACCAGATCACTTCGTGCACATCCTTGTTCATTTGTATACCTACTATTTAGGTTCTGAAATTCTCTCTCTCTCTCTCTCTCTTTCTTTGAATTTGAGATTGTAGACATGGCACTTCCATGGTTGGATTTGTATGTGTTCAACCTTTTTATTGCTTTGCCCATCTCACTTCTTGAGTTTTATTTCTGTAGTTTTGTTTCCACCTTTAACAACATTTTCAATCCTTCAAATTTGTTAGGTCTCTACATCTTCTCTTCTTTTGAATAGGGAATACTCACCCTTTTATGAATTTGGTAGTGATATGTTTCAAGCTTTCAGAGTGTCTAGGTGCCCTACAGCCTTGTTGGGGGAAGATATTTGTTCCTCTTTTCAATTTTGTATCAATACGAGAAAACCTTTATAAAAATAGGTTGATCATACACACTAGAAAATATCCATCTAACCTCCGATCTATTAAGTGGTGAGGTTTGCACTTATGATGGATATGTGCTAGTACTCAAAATTGTCAAACTATTGTTATTCCTAAATCCATCGATGTAAGGTTTTAGGCTTAACATCAATTTTTTCACTGCTTTTCCTACTTTTAATACTCTTATTTGAAGCCCCCTGATGATGAGCATAATGCGGATGATGTACCCCCCTTCTTGAATTATCTCCTCGAACTCTCGAATGGTATCAAGCCACCTCAATTTTGTAGACTGTGCAAACAACTTCTGTAAAGTTTCCATAGTTTTTTTTTTGCTTGGAATGGATAACACTCCAATTTTTCCAAGGGTAGGTTTCATATTTGACAAAGAAGTTGGAAAATTGAAAAGTTTATTTAAGTCCTTTTTTATCATTTTCATAGGAAGGAAAGTTTTTGAAAGTTCATTTGTTTTTTCTCTAGTTTTTATCATTTGTCCGCAACAAGATATATTGTGACGTCCTTTGGAATCAGGCGAAATGAAAAGATTGCATGTTATGTTACTGTTAGGGGAGAGAAGGCTCTTAGATTTTGGAGAGTGGTATAAAAGTAAAAGAATATGACTTACATGAGTTCTTCATAAATAATATTTTTATTAATAATTACTATAATTTATACCTAAAAATTATCATATTTATTTTACATTTATTTGTATAAAATATTAATTTTTACACTTCTATTAAAAATATATATTTAATCTATAAAATTATGGCAATATACTTATATTCTCTATTTCAAACATCATGTTGTGTAAATGTGGATCTTTCCCAAAAAACAAAACTCAGAAGACAATTCCCATTTATTAAAGATAGATCAAATCAAACAAGATTTTAAAACTCCAACAGTAAAGGTATTATTAAATGGTATGCTAATCAAGAATTTCGTTCAATGTTATCTTTGAAAAACATCATATAAAAAGGATGGATCCGATCTTATGAAACTCCAGAGATAAATGTACTACTGAGGAGTAAAGCAATTTGAGATTTCATCCAATATTACTTCAAAAATAATTGAAAAGCATTAGAGAAAGGGAATTGACTAACATGAAATGGGGTGAAATTAGACCATTGTTTTTCATTTATTGATCAACGAAAAAAAATAAACACGTTGCCTTACATTCAGGGTAAACATATTTCATCACAAATTTGTTTTCAAATGACTTCATGAAGATGCATTATATCACAAATATCAGAAACGTTGGTTTTTTAATAATAAACCGATACCAATGGTACTTTATTTTTTTTTAAAAGAACCATCAAACCATTTTTTAGTTAGTGGAACTAAAACTCCTACATATTCCCACTTAGAACCATCGCTACCAAAAAAAATTCAATTAGAGTGGTGTCAAAACCACTTGCAGACTTCCAAGCATAGGCAATATTAGGAACATTGGTTTTTTAATAATAAACCAATACCAATGGTACTTTATTTTTGTTTAAAAAAACCAACAAACCATTTTTTAGTGTTGTGTAACCAGCTCCAGAAATAGAAGAAAAGAGATATCAACACCTTATAAATAAGCCACTTCGAGGGGGCAACCTCCAATACATTACATAAATAAACAATTCTTGGATGATACAATTTACAAAACCTCCTTTCTATATATAGGAGTCCATGTGGCCATAATGTAATCCTAGTGGGCCACAATGTAATCCTAGCTGACCTAACAATAATAATTTAAGGGCACAATAATAACAAAATGGGGGTTACAAAGGTACAATAATAACAATAAGGGGGTTACACTAATAACAATAAGGGACTATACTAGTAATATAGGGACCTAAAATGCCCCTCTCCTTCAAAAAAGTGTTGTCCTCAACACTTGAGTAGCTCTGGGTGCTTTTGTATAAACTTCTCATCCTCCCATGTAGAATCTTCAGTGGGTAAGTTCTTCCACTTCATGAGATACTCTGAAATTGATCGATTCCATGGTTGTCGAGTTCATGTTTCCGTGACCGCTTCAGGTTCCAATATGATTTTTCCTTCCTCATCAAGTTCTGGCAATATTGTTTGAACTAGAAGATTTTCACCTATAACCTTCTTTAAGCATGAAACATGGAAAACTGGATGCACTCGCGAAGAATCAGGAAGCTCCAATGTGTATGCCATGGTACCAATATTTTGCAACACCTTGTAAGGACCATAGTACTTTGGCGATAATTTATTATCCTTCTTAGCTTGCTTGAGGGAAATTTTTTTGTATGTTTGTAGCCATAAAAATACCCAATCTCCTACATCAAAACTTCTCTCGCTGCGATGTTGATCTGCCTGTTGTTTCATTCGATTTTGTGCCAAATTAAGGTTATCCTTTAAGAGTTGGAGAACTTCTTGTTGATGCTCGATGTGATCTTCCACTGCTTGAACCTTCGAATTTTCCCTTAAAGATGATGTGATCGATGGTGGATGATATCCATAAAGTGCCATAAATGGGGTCATTTTTGCTGCGGTATGGAAGGAAGTGTTATACCACCATTCAGCGAGAGGTAACCACTTGACCCATTGTGTTTGTTTATCAGATACAAAACAATGAAGATATCCTTCCAAACATTTATTTACTATCTCAGTTTGACCATCATATTGAGGATGATAAGATGAGCTATGAGCTAATTGACTACCCAAACAAGAAAATAACTCCGTCCAAAAATTTCCAGTAAAAATGGGATCTCTGTCGCTCACAATAACCCTTGGGCTTCCATGTAGCTTTTGAATTCTATCCATAAATGTAGTAGCAACTGTACTTGCTTTAAATGGATGAGACAATGCACAAAAGTGTGCATACTTGGTAAGTCTATCAACTACCACCATGATGACACTCTTTCCTTCGGACTTAGGTAAACCTGTGATAAAATCCATTGAAATATCCTCCCAACGTTGACTTGGAATGGATAAAGGTTGTAGAAGTCTCGGGGTCTTAATTTTCTCAACTTTATTCTGCTAGAAAACCAAACATTCCATCGCAAAATTTTGAATATCAGATTTAAGGCCATCCCAAAAAAATTCTTTCTTCACCCTGTGGTAAGTTTTTAAAAATTCCGAGTGTCCTCCTAAAGGAGAAGTGTGCAATTCCAGAAGAATATTTTGTTTTAGTTGGGAATTCTTACAAAGATATAAGCGATCTTTGTACCATAAGGAATCATTTTTCCAACTAAATGTATCAGATGTACTAGGATCTTGCTGCAACTTTTGAATGAGTATCCATACATCTTTGTCCTTCTTCCATTCATCTATTGCTTCAGTTATCCAATCTGGTTGGATAATAGAAATGGCACAAAGCAATGCTTCCACCTCTTCATTCTTTCTTGAGAGTGCATCTGCAACAACATTAAGCTTTCCTTTTTTGGAGATTATTTCAAAGTCATAACCCAACATCTTTGTGACCCATTTTTGCTGCTCTTCTGAAGATAGTCTTTGTTCCAAAAAGTGTTTAAGACTATCATGATCAGTTTTTTCCTTGAAGTGTCTTCCCATTAGGTAAGTTCGCCATTTCTTTAGTGCATGCAGTATTGCTAACATTTCCTTCTCATAAATAGGTTTCTGTAAATACTTTCCTTTGATTGGACGACTTTCAAAAGCAATGGGTCTTCCTTCCTGCATTAAAACTACACCAATTCCATTTCCTGAGGCATCACATTCTACAATAAAGGTTTTTGTGAAGTCTGGTGTAGCTAAGACCGGTGCTAGGCACATTGCCTCTTTAAGACGTTCAAAGGCCTTAGTTGCTTCAGGAGTCCATGAAAATGCATCTTTCTTCAATAATGTTGTTAGATGTGCTGCTATTCTCCCATAATTCTTAACAAACTTGCGATAATACCCTGTTAACCCGAGAAATCCTCGCAACTTCTTTATGGTTGTGGGGACTTTCCATTCCTTAATGTCTTTAATTTTGTTAGGGTCTACCTTAACACCCTCGTGAGATACAATATGACCCAGATATTCCACCTCTTGTACTCCAAAGAAACATTTGGATGTTTTTGCATATAATTGTTTTCCTGCAATAGTTTGAGCACCTTGTCAACATGTTCAACATGATCCTTCCAAGACCTGCTGTAGATTAGTATATCATCAAAAAATACTAGCACAAATTTTCTAAGGAAGGGTTTGAAAATGGAATTCATCAACCCTTGAAATGTAGAAGGTGCATTGGTAAGGCCAAAAGGTATGACCAAAAATTCATAATGACCCTCATGAGTTCAAAATACTATTTTTGGAATATCTTCAGTCTTCATTCTAATTTGATGATATCCTGAACGAAGATCCAACTTGGTAAAATAAATTTCTCCATGTAATTCATCCAATAATTCATCAATCATAGAAATGGGAAATTTATCTTTAATGGTGAGCTTATTGAGCTCCCTATAATCCGGACACATTCGCCATGATCCATCCTTCTTGTGTACCAATACTACAGGAGCAGAGAAAGAACTTTGACTAGGTTGAATTATACCCGCCTCTAACATTTCTGCAATCATACGTTCAATTTCGCTCTTTGGAAGTAAGGATATCTATAAGGCCTGATGTTTGGAGGAACACTTCCTGGAATCAAATGAATAGCATGATCATGATCACGAATAGGTGGGAGTCCTTTGGGAGTTTCAAACACCTTGGAATGATTGTCCAAGACTTGTTGGAGAGCTGCAGAAATAGATGATTTTGATGTTGGAACTTCTAGTGAGCATAATTGTGCAATTACGCCTCGCTGTTCTTTCTTTAGAAGCTTTGTCATGACATTAGAGCTTATTATCCTTCCTGGCTTCCCCGCAATAACCCGTAATTCGACTTCCTTTCCTTCTGAAAAAAATTTCAAGAAAAGTTCTTGAAAATTAAAAGCTACCATCCCCAAAGATTGTAACCATTGTACTCCTAGTACAACATCAGCACCTCCCATAGGAATGGAAATCATTGGACTATTCAATACATATTCCCCCATGGTTAGCTTGATATTATGGAATTTTCCAGAGTAATTTATAGTTCCTCCATTTGCAACCATCACTTGACATTCTGGTGCTGGGTATAGGAAACAATTTAATTCCTTGGCTACCTTACAATGAATAAAATTATGGGTGCCACCTGAATCAATCAACACTATTACCTTTTTCTTCTTGATTTGTCCTTGTATCTTGAGAGTTTGAGGAGTGGTAATTCCTGCCAGTGCATTACATGATATGGTCGGATTCATTTCTTCCTCTTCTAGGGTTGATTCCTGGTGTATATCCTCTTCTTGTTCATTTTCTTCTTCCTCTTCACAATCTATGTAAAATAATTTCTTCTCAACACACTTATGACCTTTAGTGTATTTGCTATCACAACTGTAGCAAAGCCCTTTTTCTATTTTTTCTTCCAATTTTTGTGGTGTCAACCCTGTAGGTTGTGGAAATCTAGGAGTAGCAACACTTCCCTCTTTATAGAAGTGAGTGGTAGGCTTCCTTGTCACCATAATTTTACATTCAATTTTTCTTGCCAACCTGAATGCCTTCTCCAATGAACCAGGTTCCAAAACGCGAACTTCATGTTGGATGTTATCCTTTAAAGTACCTATGAAGAGATCAATCCTATGTTCCTCTGGAATATCAGTTACCCTTATATTCAATTTTTGGAAGTCCTCAATGTGCTCCCCCATTAAACCCTTTTGTTTGAGATTTATCAATTGGCTAAAGAAGGTGTTGCTCTTTGTATCCTCATAATATGCTATCATTTCCTCCGTAAAAATTGACCAAGTGACAATTTTTTTACGGGAGAAAAGCCATTGATACCATACAAATGTATTTTGTTCTAAATGTAAAGTTGCAATGCATACCTTTTGTGTGTTTTGTACATTATGGAGATCAAAATATTGCTCCATCTGTAGTATCCATGTTACAGGATCCTTTCCATCAAACTTCCTCATATCCATTTTTGGAATATGGTGTTTCTTCCCTCCAACATTAGAGTTTATGAAATCACGATTAACATTTATTTTGTTCTCATCATGAGTTTCCTCTACTATATTTTCACCATTAGGAAACATTTCTTGTATCAACCTTGTCAAACCTTCCATGTCTACTTTTAGATCATTCTTCATGTTTTCCATCTTAGCTTCCATGTCATCCATCTTAGATTCCATGCCAGCTTCCATGCCATCTATCTTAGATTCCACGCTTTTCTTCAAACCATCCATCTTATTCTTCACACCATCCATCTTTGCTTCCATGCCTTTCTTCAAAACTTCCATTTCATTTTTTGTTGCTCTTTGCGAGAGCGAAATTTGGTGCACTTGCTCTTGTAATTTTGATAGATCGTGTTGCAATTCTTCATCTTCATGAGTCATAGTAGAGCCTTCTAAAGGCTTAATGTGTGTTGAATTATTTTTACGGGGCATTTTTTAGAACCCAATACTGATATCTATTCTACAATATGCCCTTGGAATCAATTCAAATAGATTTTTCAAACAAGACATGCAATTTGGAAAAAAAATACACACTTTTTTCTTGCTTTTGAGGAGCTCGATATTGAAATTGGATTATCTCTATGATTTTGGCTCTTTAATATCTGAAATTAAACATTGAATTAGCCCTCTAAATTCTCTTTTGAATGCCATAGGTCTGACCTAATTTGGATTCTACAAGACAAAGTTATGTCCAATCTCCCACAATGACCTAATTATGGACTGGTTCATTAAAGTGAACTTGTAAGACTTGCCACGTGTCATTGTTTCGTCCTTCGCCTCTGAAATTGATAGTCAAGAAACTACAGTCCATGTACTTGCAACCATTTTTTACGGCACTCCAATCCGATGCTCAGAGAGAGTTATTGAACTTTTCCCACGATCACCTCTTTGAGATGAAATTCGAGAGCCTGAAAAAGCACTACCTTCCACAGATCATATCTCCAAAAATATTGTGAACCAAGCTATGCAATTTTTCGACGATTTTCCTCAAGATTTTAGCTTCGCACCCTAAAAATTTCAGATTTTGAACCTTCGTAGAAAAAAATTTATAGGGCAAATGCCACGATTACCTGTTTAAGAAAAAATACTTAACTTCCACAGATCATATCTCCAAAAATATTGTGAACCAAGCTCTGAAATTTTTAGAAGATCTTCCTCAGGATTTCGGCTTCGCACCCTAAAAATTTCAGCTTCTGAAACTTCGTAGAAACAAAGTTATAGCGAAAATTCCACGATGACCTGTTTGGAGCAACGAAACCCTAGAATCCAAACCTCTGATACCAAATGTTGTGTAACCAGCTCCATAAATAGAAGAAAAGAGATATCAACGCCTTAGAAATAAGCCACTTCGAGGGGAAAACCTCCAATACATTACATAAATGAACAATTCTTGGATGATACAATTTACAAAACCTCATTTCTATGTTTAGGAGTCCATGTGGCCATAGTGTAATCTTAGTGGGCCACAATGTAATCATAGCCAACCTAACAATAATAATTTAAGGGCACAATAATAACAAAATAGGGGTTACAAGGGTACAATAATAACAATAAGGGGGTTACACTAATAATAATAAGGGACTATACTAGTAATATAGGGACCTAACATTTAGTTAATGGAACTAAAACTCCTACATATTTCCACTTAGAACCATCGCTACCAAAAAAAATTCAATTAGAGTGGTGTCAAAACTACTTGCAGACTTCCAAGCATAGGCAATAATGAAGTTCCACCAACTTCTATTAGCACAAACTTCCAAACTATTAAACTACACCACAACAAACACACCTAAAGTTTAGCATTTTTTGCTCAATAATTTCACTTAGGATCTTACTCTTTTTAAAATATATATTCATTCAATTTCAACATGAAGCGCATGCCTCACCGGCATGAATAAGGTAAGAACCCAAAAGAAATTACTTCACAATTCTCCCATCCACAATAAGATATTTGCACACATCAATGTTGAAATGCATTCATTTTGTGCCTCTGCACCAACATGGAATTTTTTGAATCCCATCAAGGGCTTATGTGGATTTCCATGAATAGCAGGAGGACTGGAAAACATAATCACAACATGATATCCATCTCTGCTACATGTGTTATGCATGTCCACATGAAGTTCAAAGAGCAATCCCTGGCGCTTGGTGTTCTCCCCTTCGACCAAATCATAGGAATTGTTCATTCCATGGCATGGCTTAAGTAGGATTTCACGAAGGGAAAATGAAACCAACTTTGGTGCACAGAACAGAGAATGATAGAATTTTTTGTAACTCAATCCATATCCAAATGGGTACACTGATTTCCCTATGTAAAATTTGTAAGTTGGTCCTACGTAACCAATTGCATGATTAGGACGCATGTTCGTGTTTGTCAGGGGTAATTTTATTGCAAATTCTTCAAGATACCATGTTATAGGCAATCTCCCACCTATGTAAAATTCAAGAAGGAATTTGATTGTTCCGTGATACTAGCAGTTATGGTAGTGATTATAAGCTTTTCACATAATTGGTTGTAAAAAAATTGAAATTGACATCTCTGGGAATTTGACAGTTTCGAGGTAGATTTGAGCTTAATATGAATCTATGGATTTGAGGTTAATATGAAATAGAAAAATCAAGATAGGAGTGTTAATATACCCAGATTGTGCTGACGATAAATTATGCCATCCAATCCATCTTCTCCAAATTATGCCCACAAAATGTTGCATATCTTTTGGATTATATCTGGAAAATGAAATTTCCATTGATCCCCCTGACATTACTACTAATATCATTGTTCCTCTTGTTTCATTTGTTGTGTCTAATACCAGTCGTTCTTATTGTCCAGGAAATAACATGCTCATTCTTTCAATCCCTGTCAATCCCTCTGCTTCTACTGTTTGGTCTGCTCCTACGATTATCACTGTGGAATCTGCTTGAGATGCTTCCTCGGAATCCTCACTTATTAGTATATAATTTCTTTGTCAGGCGAAATTTTCACAGCCAAGCTTATGTATAGTTTTCGTGTATTTACCTAAATCTTTTAGACGTGTTTTTTATCTGCATGGTATACTTGTAGGGATTTGAGAAGAAGGTGAGCTGGAGAGTGCCTCGAGTTACCAAGAATGGGCTGAGAAAAATTATAATTGGGTTATTCATAGAATAGGATGGATCTAATCTTATAAAAATCCAGAGATAAATGTACTATTGAGGAGTAAAACAACCTGATATTTCATCCAATATTACTTAAAAAATAATTGAAAAGGATCATAGAAAGGGGATTACCCGTCATGAAATGGGGGGAGAATTTGACAATGTGAAAAAAGTGGAGCTAGTACGCATCAACAATTACGTTGCAGCAACCTGTTAAAGAAGAAAATCAATTTGTTATGAAACCTGGTACCCATTTTGAACCCCGGATAATTTGAATTTGAATATGGGTACAAGGTTTCAAATTTGATATACTATCGATGGGATTGAGATTAGTATTTCAGTAAATTGGATCCAATCCAACTTTAATCTTTCATTATTTTGGGAACCATATTGTAAACTCAAAGAGGAAAGTTGTGTATACCATATATAATGTCATGCTATTTTAAGAAGCTTGACAGATCTTGAGGTTGAATAAATAGAATCGTTTCTTTGTAGAGAATATGCAATGAGGAGAAGATAACTCATTTTGAACTTAACCAACTATTCTAATGCCTATTCACATTCTCAAAAAAATTAATACACGTCGAAAAACAATTATGTTAATGTTGATGGGTAATCAAAATATTACTTTGATCAGTCAACCTTAGCTCTAGACAAGGAGTTGGAGCAAGTGAGATGCAATCTCACAAGCAATAAAAAGCAGGGAACCTTGCCAAATAAGTATATGCAACCCCTTGAGAACTCATTTCCAGAAGAGCTCCTTCCATCAACAACCTTCATTACAATGTCAATATTTTTAAAGGTAACTTAATAGAAAGGTTATGGTTTAATCAACTATGTATTATGTAGTTCAGAATTGCTCACAAGCTTTAAATATATTTAGATTATTGTTTTGCTTCTGCCATATTTCGCTTACAGTTATCTTCTGAACAACAAGATACCACATCATTACACAGTAGCATCTTATGTGTGAAAAAAATTGTGTACAGCCAGTATCAATAGGAATTTTAGTTATAAAGTAATTTAAAAAAACATGCAATGGACTGAGTTATTAGAGAAAAGTATAATATTGTAAAATATAGTGTACAAAAGGAGATGAAGAGCATTAATTTGGTACTGGATTTCGAAGAGAAAAAAAAAATCTACAACCAGTCTCAATGGGTATCGTAAAAATTGATCTTTGTGAATCCTTCCATGGAAGACATCCACTGAAGTTGATGGAGGAGGAATGAGCTTCCAAGTGGCCAGTGGTATCATATTAGGTGAAAGGTCTAGGTTTGTTTTTATATTTGGGCTTTGAGAGGATGGACTTGCCAATCATCACGGTGTCATGGTTTTGATAGAACAGTTTCTCTTATATTTTGGAGTATTCCTTGCCATACTTGGTCTATGTTGGAGTATTCCTTGCCATACTTGGTCTATGTTGAAGCTCATATTTTTTAAGATTTGACAAGAGCATTTTGGGGAAACTTGGCAAAGATAGTTATGAAACTCATATTTTTGAAGATTTTACAAGATCATTTTGGGGGAAACTTGGTTGTCACTTTAGTTATAGGTGTATTTAAATACTGCCTCTTATAGTAATTTGTTTTGTTTGAACTTTAAAATACGAGACAGTCCAGCAAGCTTCAAGTTCTATATTCAACACTTTCTTTCATTTTCTCCATGTATGTAATCATTTCTAATGTATGTCAACTTTCTAAAAATGTATTTCATAAAAGTAGATGCTTTGTTATTTCAACCACTTGTATCTTTTTCTTTCCACTTGTGCTTTTCTTCTCTATGGTTTGGTGAAGAATGATTACTCTTCTTAATATCATGCACTTTACTAAGATATATCTAGTCACCTAATATGGGTCATGTAGAGTAGGCTTATCAGCGATGTATGCGGAGGTCATTAAGATGGATAAATACTAGAAGTTAAGAATGGTGGGATGGGACGTAATGATGTTGTACACATTATACAACAAGCATATATATCTTGGATTCAACCGATCTAAAAATGTACTAAAGTTAAATATTGAATCGCTTCTACAAATATTTTGTGGAATTAAAAACACAATCGCTAATCACATGAAGTATAGAAGAATCAAATCAAACACAACACAGATAATTTCCTGGGGAAAGCTTGCTGCTCAAAACCCCACTATATTCTATTGTATATTCAGCATGGATCATGAAACAATTACATATAAAACTCTTCTCACAAGAGCCCTCCAGTACTCAGCTAATTGTCTCACACTGTCATACAAAAACTGACCAATACTTAGCCAATTCACTGCCTCTAGACAACCTGCCTGCCTTGCGCAATCCCTGATGAATGCAATCCCTAAAAGATAGGAATTATGGCCTTCCTTGACTGTGCAAGTATCATGGGCACTCCAATGGGTGCTTTATTTCATGTGTGCAACCCAATAATCCTACAACTAATAGTCAACTTCTCTTTCCCCTAGATCTCAACTGGGTCTCCACTGGATCTGACATGCATGCAGCTAATAATAGTAAATCCTCAGTTGCATGTGAGATCATTGATTGCAAATTAGTTAATATTTAATTTACTTGATCTCTCACTAGTGTATCAAGTAGTTACAACTAGCACAACTGATTTTAACTCACTTAACTGAGTTTAACTGATTACAACCTGCATTAACTAATGCACCACTGCACTTCAAACTATGTTACAACTAGAATTACTCTACATGCCTCACCAACTACCTATAACTTGAAATCCACTAGCTAACTAAGTTTATTACTCTCAGTTAACTATTACAAGTTATTATTGAGAATAGATTACATTTTATTGTCCATCTTAATTAAGGGATAACTAAAATAGACATGCACCAAAAATAGAATTGTGGGCCCCACCCTAGTGTAGGTGCTTAATGCACTAGGCATGGGTGTTTAAATTTTCTTGTTGAAACTCAACACTCCATCTCAACAAGAAAGGGATTATCCTTCACCCCGATCCTGTCTCTATGGTATTCGAATTTTCTCCTGGTGAGCGCCTTCGTCAGAATATCTGCATCATGATATTCGATGGGAATGTACTGAAGAAACATTATCCTTCTCTGCACACAATATCTGAGATGATGGTACTGGATATCTATATGCTTGGACCTATCATGAAACACAGAATTAATCGAGAGTTTAATCCAACTCTGATTATCACAATGAATCACTGTCGGATCCATCTGAGAACCAAACAAACCAACCAAGATATTTTTCATCTAGATAGCCTCACATGTAGCTTGACTTGCTGCCATATATTTTGCTTCCGCTAAATTGAGTGCCATAGATCGTTATTTCCTACTGTACTAGGAAACTGTTGTCGATCCTATGCTAAAGATCCCTCCTCATGTGCTCATTCTGTCTGATGGACTGCCCGCCCAATCTGCATCTGTGAAGCCTTGAAGCTTCACTCCCTTTTTCCGTTTGTACCATAGACCATACTCTGATGTGCCCCTCAGGTATCTCAATACATGCTTCCCTGCCTTCCAAAATAGCTTGGTAGGTTTAACCATAACTTGACTCAGTTGGTTAACTGCGTAGCAAATGTCTGGTCTGGTGTTCACTAGATACATCAGTGAACCAACTAACTGCCTATAGACAGTAGCATCCACTACCTCTCCAGAATTAGCATCATCTTTCCTCCAATGTCCTCGAAGAGGAGTATCCATGGGTTTGCAACTCTCCATGTGAAACTTACCCAGTATCTCCTTTGCATACTTGCCTTGAGACACAAAAATTTCACCATCCCACTGCCATATTTCCAATCCAGGGAAATAATGAAGGAGTCCCATGTCCTTCATTTCGAACTCCCTTGCAAGATCCTCCTTGCATGATTGTATCAGCTGCTCATCACAAGTCAAAATTAGATCATCAACATACAAAAAAATAATCAATAGCTTACCCTCAACCACAATCTGGTACAGGTTTGCATCTGCTTCACTTTTGTTGAAGCCCAGTCCAGTGAAATAGATGTCTATTTGAGTGTACCAAGCACGAGGTGCTTGCTTCAGCCCATAAAATGATCTTTTGAGTCAGCACACATGCGACTCACTGTTGAAGTTCTCGAAACCTCAGGCTTCTCTATGTACACCTCTTCCTCAATGATCCCATTGAGAAACATAGTTTTCACATCCATCTGATGAATGCACTAGCCCATTTGCGCTGAGAGTGCAAGGATGGATCTTATGGAAGAGTACCTTGCAAAAGGTGTAAAAGTCTCATCATAATCTATCCCCTCGATCTGTGAGAATCCCCAAGCCAAAAATATGGCCTTGTATTTCCCCACACTCCCATCAACAGCTTGCTTTACCTTGTAGATCCATCTCAGTCCAACCATTGATTTGTCGACCGGTCTTGGTACAATATCCCATGCACTATTCTTGACAATGGAGTCATACTCCTCCACCATTGCATCAACCCAAGTTGGTTGTTGCAATGCTTCCTGAAAGGAATATGGTTAAGTCACAATACATTTTCTCATAAGAGCCATGTATCCCATAAATCGGTCAGGAGACTGTCTCTGTCTGCGATGTGAAGTAGTGGCTCCTACATTCTCCGCAACATCAAGTCTCAATCTATCAGCATCTGTGGTTCGCCTTCTGCCATTTATGATGGATGGCTTTGCATGAATTTTTTCGTCCACTCTATGATCCTCCACATGTGGTTGATCCACAACTTGAGGCTCATCCTTGGGAACCAATATTTCCTCCTCTGCATGCAATTCCAGCTCCCTCTCATGGGACAACCGCATGGCTTTCTCCTCATCAAATTTTATATCTCATCGCACAACAGTCATTTTTTTGTTTGGAAAATACACACGATAATTATGGGGTGTTTCATTGTACCCCACAAAAATCTTGATCTTAGTTTTTGGTTCCAACTTCTTCCAGTAAACCAGTGAAAGCCTATTCAGGTTTACTCATGCCAAGTATCCTATGAGGACAACGGTTTTGCACAAATATCGCAGTGTTGCATGCTTCCACCCACAGATGCGTCAGTAGGCCTTGATCATGCAACATCGCTCTTGTTGCACCCATGATCGTTCTATTCTTTCTTTCTGTGACCCCATTCTGTTGTGGGTTATGAGGCGCTATCAGTTCTCTTTGAATTCCTTCTTTGCTGTAGAAGTTCTTGAATTCATTAGAGATGTATTCTCCACCATTATCGCTTCTAAGAGACTTCACTTGCTTCCCTGACTCTTTCTCCACCAGTGCCTTAAACTCAAGAAACTTAGAGAATGTCTGATCTTTCTTATGCATGAAGAATATACAGTACTTACAAGAAAATTCATCAACAAATATTACATAGTACTTATGTTTTGTTGTCGAAGCAATAGAGAATGGTCCACACACATCTGTATGAACTCTCTCAAGGATCCCTGAATCTTGGTTCTTCTTCTCATGAAAGGTGGCCTTTACATATTTTCCCATAGTACATCCCTTGCATGTGTCTGACTATGCAAGTGTACCCCTGGGAAGACCAATATAAATCTGTTGCATGACTTTCAAGGCTCCATGGTGAAGATGGCCCAATCTCTTGTACCATAATTTTCCCCAATACCGGCTCACCACTTGATCGGCGTTGCCTATCATTGCTGCGCAGCCATCTACTTCCAGCTTGTATAGATTCTTAACTTGAATCCCTATATTCTTGGCTTGTCCTGTTGTTTTATGTCACAGGAAATATTTTCCTTCACTAAAAACAACATCATGGCCTCTATCCTCCAACATTGCAACTGAGACTAAATTTGTCTTCAAACATGGTACATGCATTACATATTTTAATGAAATGGTTTACCTAACTACCTCTTGAAGGTAATGGTACCAATCCTGGTAGCACTGTACCGCCCGTCAACACCCATTTCAATATGCATCTGGAGATCCTTCTCCTCCAAGTCACTGAAAAGTTCCTTGTCTCCCGTCAGGTGAAAGGAAGCGCCACTATCCAAATACCACACAGATCCCAATGCACTTGAAACCATGCATGCGATCAATGAGAAGTCAAGCTCAAATTGTGAGGCTAGAGCCTCACCGGCTGCAGATCCTCTAGCCTTCTTGTTCTTCTTCTTTTGTGGACAGTTAGTAGAAAAATTCCCATGCTCGTGACAGTGAAAACAATTCACCCTGGACATGTCCTGCTTCTTGCCATTCTTGGACTCAGATTTAGAATGGAATTTCTTCCCCTTCCCCTTATTCGCCTTGGCAGCCAAAGCACAATCCTCTTCATCTTCATTCTTAGATGAAGATCCATATTTGGTGTTCTGTTTGAACTCCTCCTACACCAAATCCGACCACAGTCGTTCCCAATCTGACAATATTTCCCTTCCATTGACAAAGTCTTAATAACTATGCCAACTCTTGGGAATTACTAGGAGAGCCAAGCTCACCAAATCATCAATAATTGCAGTTATACCAAAACTCCCCAATTCATCCCGACATTGGACAAAATTTGTTAGATATTTTGGTATGGAGTCTCCCTTCTCTATCTTGATCTTCCTGAGTCTATCTTTGAGCGCCAATTTCCTATGGTCGATGCTGCTCTAGAATAGATCCGTCAAAGCCTTCCACATTGCATATGGTGTAGCGTTCCCATGGAGGCTTTAGACAATGTAGTCTCACACTCCCTCCAACAGGATCCTCCTCGCCTTTGCCACTTTCTTTTGCCATGCATCAAGATTTGCAGCAGTGAGCTAACAATGGTAAATCCTCAGTTGCATGTGAGATCATTGATTGTGAATTAATTAACATTTAATTCACTTGATCTCTCACTAGTGTATCAAGCAGTTACAACTAGCACAACTGAGTTTAACTCACTTAACTGAGTTTAACTGATTACAACATGCATTAACTAATGCACCATTGCACTTTGAACTCTGTTACAACTAGAATTACTCTTAATGCCTCACCAACTACCTCTAACTTGAAATTCAGTAACGAACTGAGTTGATCACTCTCAGTTTATTATTAAAAATTATTATTGAGAATAGATTATAGTTTATTGTTCATCTTGATTAAGGGATAACTAAAATAGACATGCACCAAAAATAGCACTGTGGGCCCCACCCTAGTGTAGGTGCTTAATGCACTAGGCATGGGTGCTGAAATTTTCTTGTTGAATCTCAACAAATGCGGCATATTTTGAGTACAAGAGTTATGACTAGAGGTAATGGGTAGGCTTTCACTTGTTGGATATTTTGCTTAAAGAGTGTAAAACCCACTATGATAGGTGTATCAACACACTTGTTTAGAATTTAAAGCACAATTAAATTGTCCTTTACCTCGGTATATTTTACACTTTAAACCACAAAAAAATCCTTAAGTTTCAGTGTATAGTCTCTGCAAAATACTAGGGTGTACTTCCTTTTCATTTTCATGTTAACCTCTTAGCAAAAATTTTAAAGCATACACAACATTTTAAGAACTCAAAATTTATTTTCATATTTTATTATATTCACTTGAAGATTTTTAATATTGTTTAAATGGACTGGGGGTTTCCATGTCAATTAATTGCAGAGTTTTTGGTATTTTTGGGATTCACTATGTTCAAAAAAACATGAATCAACGTGGTATGTGATCCATCATTAGGAAAACAAGATAGATAGATCAAGAATTCATTTGGTAGATGCACAAATTTACAGAATCTCTCCTTTGGTGATCTGACTGAAATTGGAAAAAGACATGTCAATCTCAGTGGTGGACAGAAACAGCAAATACAACTTTCCCGTGCTTTACATCAAGATTCTGATATTTATCTTTTGGATGATCTTTTTCAGTATTGTAGATGCTCATACAACTACTAGTTATTTTAAGGTTAATATAGTCATTTCATTTTGATATAAAAGGTTTTGAAATTATTATGTAGTTGGTACTAATTTTCTGTGTTGAACCTTTCTAAAGAAAATCATGCAATATGGGACTAATTACCAAAAATGTTGTTGTGGGTTCAATGTTGGTCAAGAGAATTAGAAATTTCCTTTCTTCATGTCGAATGCTTTCCAAGGTTGGGCAAGAGTCACTTCTTGAAAACAATGCAAAGACTTTTATTCTAAATGAGTATGAAGGAATTGTCTATGTTGCCTTCCCTTCCTTTTATCAAATAGAATGCTTCATTGTGAAAGAGATTGAATATGGAGAGGGTAATATACAAATATACACTGAGATGATTATCTCCCCACTATAAAGCATAAATCTCCTAGGTTCTCTCGGTACAGTAATATTTCAAGTTGATGAACTACAAATCTTTACTATGAATTTTGTATTTTTGCTAGTCTGATCTCTTGAGCTTCCTATTTTTGTATTTTATTGTCTACGATTTGATTTAGGATTTTAATGTAGCATTGTTTTTCAGCTTTTGAATTTTTGTTTCTTTAATTTAGTCAAACTAATTGATATTTGAATTGTATTTTTTAATTGTTGATGGCAACTATATGCAAAATGATCATGCATGTATTTCTCTATGAAAATCATGAAATAATTAAAACAATCATAACATAAACGTTGCTAAGCTAGTTGTTATATGGAATCTATGACTGCAAACAGAAGCGTCTTCCCTAAACTGGGTGTCTTAGTCTAGAAAAACAAAAGGACAAAGTAGTTATTGTTTTCCTTAAAGTAAATATATAATGGGATGAATCCTACTTGTAATCTTACGTATGCTTCACTCCTTTCTTGGCTTGAATTCTCCAATCCTAGCTCTTGTTTCCAAAATTAGAACTTGCACAATCAAGCAACACAAGCCAATGATCTTTGGAATCCATGTAGCATCATCTAAATACTTCATTCAATGGATCATCATGGCATCAAAATACATGAAATCATAACATCACATATAGGGTCTCCTAATTTTTTGGCTTTGAAGAGGGATGGTGCATGGTGATGGCGATAAAATTTGGTAAAGAGTCAAGCCAAGTGCAAGGCTAGACATGATAAGCATCATTCTGATTACAGATATCAAAGTGAAGTGAAATTGAAATTGTATAAGTGTCCTTTGATTGAAGATCAAGGAGAGAATGTTCAAATTCCTTCAATAGCAGTTTTATTTTCTGAATATCTTGGAGAATTACAGCAAGACATCATCCTTAACAAAAAACAAGAACTTCAAGAAGAAGGAACAAGAAACACCTTCATGTGGGGCTCAAAGGGAAAAATCCAAGCAAAGCCAAATGGATTGAGATTGGAAGGGTGAGGGAACTGTACCCTCATCTGTTTTTTGACTAGAAATGAGCTTTTCGAGGTCCAAAATCTTCCAGCGGAGAGGAATGATCCAGTGGATCAATAAAGTGCTCAAATTCAAAGTGTTCAAAATTTCTCTAAAATAGTTCCAATACGTATATATCATCACCCTAAATCTAATGCAACTTGAATGGCTCAAAACCGATATCATGTGCTCTCAATATAGTGTTCTGATCATTTTCCTAAACATCTAAAAAATTTGCAGGTTGGCCAAGTACGCTGACTGGGCAAGGTGACTAGGAATTTGAATGGATTTTTAGGATCAATGGCACGATTCCAAGTGTCCATTTCATATTGGTTCAAATATGTCGCATTCTAATTGGTCGAAATTTAGTGAATTATGGTTGGTTGGTTGGTTGGTTGTTGGTCATGTGAGGGTCCAATGGTTGGAAGCCACTTGGGCCAATGGTCGGTTTCCATGTGGCCTCCCATTGGTGTGGAAAAAAAATTGTGAGTTGAATGGGCCTCCCAGAGGTTCGAACACAAGACTTGCAGAGTGACAACATAGCGCCTTATTGTCATGCCACGGGTAGTTCTTATAGTGTAGTCTTGAATATGTATTTAAACTTTATGATAAGGGAGGTTAGGGGATGAGGCTGGGGTTAGGCCCTAGTCCTCGGTCACCCCATACCCATGAGACCGCAGGTTGAGTGTCAGGGCTAGGGCCTAACCTCGGCCCCAACACCCCGATTAACACAATGTTACCAAGATTGCAGGCGAGTTTGGAAACCCCAGTACCACACCACTAACACAGTTAAAAGGTCTGGGGTAGAGTTAATGTTTGGACGGGGAGTTTAAAACTCAACCATAGTTCAACACAACCAAAAAATGATTCGGAGCCTAGTTAACTGTTGGCGTGAAGATTTGAATGGCCCAAATCCAACCGCAGGGAGCCAGCCACGTGACCCCATTTTATCCACTCACGGGGGTCATTGGGAATTTAAAACTGGCGACAATTTGTACCCAATATGACACAAATATCATCGGTGTGGGGCAAATTTGTCACTCAGTGGTGTTGAAAATGGCAGAATCCGAAGGATGGTTAGCAAGAGAGTGCAGTTTGTAGATCAATTAGCAACAAAAATTCAATAGAGCCTAACTTCTTCATTTTTTGGCCAATTTGAGCCCAACAAGAGCCCATTTATGAGTTTTTTACTATTTTGGAGCCATGGAGACATTATTTTTGCATTCTGAGCACTACAAATCCATGTAAACACATATTTGAGCACTTAATGAAAGAGGCCCAACACTGGAAGCTAGACCAGGAGATGTAGCCCAGCAGGGGTGAACTCCTTCATCATTTTGTTGTCTTTTGTTACTAATTATGGTTTACTATATTTGTTTTTTTGTTGCAAAAATGAGTTTAAAACACTTAATTTATGTGCTTTTCAACTTTCCTAATTGCATAAAAGACATAAAATCTAACTTGTAAATTTCATCAAACCTTCAAGTTTTCAAATACAGATCATTTACTAACTCTAGTTTTTACATTGCACATGTTATATGAATGATAAAAGAATAATTGGTTGCAAAAAGGCTACAAAGGCTCTTATAATGAGAGGAATAGAGGTTATTGTGCATTTTAATCAATATATGGAGAAATTGCAATAGAAAGTGTGGCATGACCATTGTATAAGAAGTGATTTGCCAAAGGTGGCTTAGTCCTATTATATGGTAATAAATAGAAGATTCTTGGAAAGCCTCAAATTCATTGGTTAGGACCATCTTAAATTATAGATATAAAAGACTTAAGTGAAATGTAACTAGCCTAGTTGGATGGTATTCTTAAACCTAGATGGGTGTGATGTTCACCTAAAGCCCTATGTTTTTCTCCATGAAGTTATATACAACTCTGTCATCTAGCATTGAGTAAGTTAGTGTAGTTTGGGTTTTTCTTTTACAATTTTGTCTAAGTTCAGTGTGTCTTGTTTTAGCTAGCATGTGAATTTTTGTTTTTCAATTTATTGGCTTAGCCTTACCAATAGTTTGCAATCATGGGACCCAAAAATTTCAATTCATTGAGTATTGGTCCCCTTTTTGTTGAGGAAAATTTGTACGAGTCAAAACATTTTTAAGGTTGGCATTTACATGAGTCAAGTGTTATTACTATCACATCAATTGCAAAACCTTTATCCATTATGCTAGTCTAGTTATAGTTTCATCAACCATTTTTTGAAAAATGTATTCTAATTCCAAATTATAAAATTTTGTGTCAATGGGAAATCTCATGAGGTTCATAGATCATCCTTGTTAATCGTTGAGTAGAATTTAATGTGTTGGGTGGACAAAGTTATTAATCTCCTAGCATTTCATCCTTCACATGATCGACTACATAATGTCACTAACCCAAGCTGTAAATGCCACTAAATTATTCAAGTCCTCTAAATTTTGGTCATTTCACCACATTCATTTCTTATTTGTGCAGTCATTACTCACACTATAGTCCAATGTATTTATTTATTTATATACCAATGTTCAATACAATCCATGATTTTGACCTCTAGATTTATTTGTATATAAAATATAGTCCTCTAACATGAATAAGGCATCAAGTGCTAAAGTAGGGACCACGAAGCACAAGTAAGTCATTTTTTTGGAGTTTTATGACCCAAGAGCTAAGTGTATGAGATATCTATATGGGAAGGTAGAATAGAGACAAATAGTTGATATCAACTTCATAGATGGGGATCTCTTCCCACTCTGAAGCCTTCAATTTCTCTAGACTAATTTCTCTCACGTCTTGATATGAATATGGGAAAACTAGTTTTGTTGTGCTAGCTCCCTCATCAGTTAAATAAAAATGTGTTTAGGATCGTCTCAAGTTAGCCAATAGTGAAGGGGTTTATGTGTCAAGTTTTTATGAGGCTAGGATGATGCTGGAGTTGATGACATCAAATCAATCATTGGTTGTAACCTCCCTCTTCTATCCATTAATAAAGATTGTTGTTCATTTTCCCACATATGTATTTGTATATGATTCTATCTTTCATATCGTGGATTCTTAGCTGATGTATATGTTTCATGTTTCATTGATTTAATTGATTAAGGTAAATAGTCATTTGTATATTTCAATCTCTTTGTTGTTTAGTGTTTATACTTGCATGAACTAGTCTGGCGATCAAAGTTGGATTGGAAGCTACACCAAGAGCGACAGAAGAAGAATAGGAAGCGCTTGGAATCCAAGTAATTTTCTCCATATTTCTGTGTGTCTATTTACTCTTGGGAAAAGTGTCTGCAAAGTCTTTGATCTGTTGTTCTAAATGCATAGCACCACATTTAGGGAATTTGTTTTATCTGTAATTCATAATTCCGCATAACAAATTGGCAAATCCACTGGGGAGTTTACCTTCATCCTTGGTATATTTTTCCTCTGCTTATCCACCCAGTAGCATCTATTCTCAATTATTAGGCTTTTGAAACAAATAATTTCATTAGAAGTGTTTTTAGTAGCTTGAATTTTGTTCTCAGCTGCGCCCAATGCACTGTTGGTCAAGACACAGTGCTTTTCATAGCACTGTCTCCCACTCAAGGGTGATTTTCTTAGTAATTTCTCCCACTCAGGGGTGCTTTTCAATGCATTGTCTCCCCTTAGAGACTGTGTTGCCCCCTAAGCCAACCAAATTCCCTTTGAATTTTTCATTGCCTTTACTTTCAGCCCTTTGTTTGTTGTGTTTTCAACTATCTAATGCCTCATAGAGACCAGTGTATTTACCTAAATATTCCTCCTTTGAAAAGTAATTTTTTTCAATGTCTCTTTAAGTGTTTTTCTTTATCATTGAAAAATCAAATTCAAAGTATTTTTATTTCTGCATTAGATAAATTTGTTTTCGTAAAGGAAATTTTCGTTAAATTCTTCATTTCCTGTAGGAAAAATTGTAGTTCCATTCTTCATTTTTCCTAAAAGTGAAATTGTTGTTAAATTCATCGTTTCTCAAAGAAGAAAGCATTTTTTTTTGTTGATTTGATGCATATAGTTTCCTTTTTTCATTCACATTAAGCGGACTGAAAAGAAAAACCTGCATTTTCATATAGTGGATTGTGTGTTTTGCATAGGAACAAATTAGGAAAGTTTCATATTAGTTTGTGCTCTTTGTTGTTTGCTCTCAAAACCGATTGCTCTTTCCCTTTATTAGCTAATATTTTCATTAAAAAAAAACAAAAGTGAAAAGTTTGCTTATCATTTTAGTTTGCATTTTAGGAATTTCCATCACATCATCGCGGTGAACCTTGAAAGGAAAATTAATAAACAAGATCAACTTAAAATTTACATAAATTCACCTAAAAAAGTATTGGAACCATAACGATAAAATTTAGAAGGTATAGGCTAGAGACGTGTTACGGCGTCGTAAAACATAGCAGCTGTCATTAATTATCCGTGATACATTCTGAGTGTGATACCTCACTCTACGTACGTAAGTATATCGTAGCTTGTCCACGTACCTTCAGGTATATCGGGCGGTGTTATTACGAAAAGTATAAAGGGGTGCTCTCACTGTGCAGTTTCGCATTAAACAATGCTAATACGGACTTGGGCCTCCACGTACCTTCGGGTATATTTGGGAGGAAAAATTTAGGTTGCTATCCATCCATAGTGAACCAAATCAGCCGCCTTGTAAATTGTAATACACTGAACATACCATTCGGGGAGATTGCCTGCCTATACTTCTTGGCTCGCCGGGAGGTATTCTGCAGTTCACAGTTTCTTGGTAAACCTTTTTCCTAGCATTACCCTTTTATTTTTTTTATTTTTTTTTGTCATAAAATAAATCATTCATCGTGGAAGAAGAAAATCCCTTTCCTTGTCATTCACGTAGACTTTCATTGAAAACACCTTTACCACCGAAAGTCACTTATGTTCGATGAAGGCGACATCACTCTACCGAAACCAGTATCATCAGTACCTCTGGTGAATCATCATATTCACATATACCAGATTTGGCACAAGTTGTTTCTACAAATCCTAGTTCATCTACTGTTGTCAAGACGGAGTCCTCACAGCTACCCGTTGTCACGATCCATCCAATCAGTGAGACCATACCTCCCAAACCCGATGTTGTTCAACTGGAAGTTCATCCAGATCCTGACTCTTTTTTTCCATAACATCTGCATCCCGAAGTCGAATGACCGGAAGTTGTTCCTGTATCGGTCGCCCCACACTCTATTGTAGCCATTGAGTCTCCCATATCGCACAGTCAACCTCCTGAAATATACTTTCAACCTGACGGTGAAATCCTTCCACCTGGTTTAATTTTGATTGAATAAATACCACAAGACGAAACACCTTTAACTCCAACCCATTTTGGGGAAGATATTTACCTGAATGAGTCTTTTCCTCAATCACCATCCTCTACTTTTGTTGATCCTGTCCCTATTCAAATTCTCGTTGATTCAAAACGGTATACATTTGGTCAAGTAACCATGCCTAAACCAACATCTTCGATTGGACCATCTGTTCCAATTGCGTCAGCACCTACTCTCGCTACCCAGTCAATGTTCACAACTTCACCAGAGTCATATTTACATGGTGGCTCTTTGGTCCCATCAGGTTATAAATATTTATCTGGAATTTTCTCTGGTGCACCTTCAAACCCATGGACTTCACCGATTTCATCATCTGGTATTCTAACTAGTAAACCTATAGTGAGTACTAAATGGCTTGATCTTTTATATCCATCATCAGGGCAATATCAAGCTGGTCCATCTGGTTCTATTCCATCCAGTAACATCTCAACTAGACTCCCTGCATTTGGAGAACAATATTTTACGTCTTATTATCCTCCTCATGCTGGGGGAAACCTTTGGTCACCCACTTTGGTAGTACTCCATCATTTTTTGGTCAAAATAATGTCGAAATGAATGTTTGTCAATGGCAGCCTAATCTTCCTATCCAAGCACAAACAGTTGTACACTGGTATCAACTAGTTGAACCTGTTACACCCACATCAATTCCACTTGTTAATACATCTTTACCCTTGTTACAGACTCAAACTTTTGTACAAAAATCATTTCAAGTGGGTCCTTCAACTCAATACCCTCAAGTATTGGGCCCTCAGATCCCAACTCCTTCACCTAATTTACAACAACCTATACCCAGAATCATTTATTCACAAGCTGGATTACCATATTATGGGACGTTTCAGCCACAACCAGGTTATACCTATCCTCAATCGAATCCAAGTTATCCTAATTTGGGTTATAAAATTAGTGTACATACCCCTTGGCAGCCTCAGGCGCAAATGCCTCAACCTTCATTTCAACAAGTATTTGGGTCAACAGAAACCTCAAGTGTTTTCTTATCAAAAAAAAACCCTATCTGGGTTACCAGCAATAGATTCCTTATGTTGGTGCTCAAATTCCCGTTTCCTAATAAATTCCATCATATCTTGGCTATGCTCAACCCGGCCTCAATTGACAGTTTCCCTTTGTTGCAACTTTAGAGTTACCAGATTTAAATTGGCTCACCAATGATCCAATAAACTATGCTCCCTGGTGGTCGGTGATACATCATAAATTACCCTCGGGTATTCCTAAGTTCAATGGAAACCTTGGGGAAGACCCGTTGACTCATGTTATGAGTTATCATTTGTGGTGTTCATCAAACTCCCTGAATGATGACTCTGTTTGGCTATGTCTTTTCTAGCGTACGCTCACTGGTTTGGCTGAAAAATAGTACATTGAGGTACCTAGAGCTTCTTTTGATAATTTCGCTACCCTAGCTACTATATTTTTGACTCACTTCCAGTTACCCATACGATATGAAACTGGAACGGAACTCTTGACTAATTTTAAACAGACTAATGCTACTCATATTTTTTATCATATTCATGAGTGGCGTCATTGTCGTAGAATGGTTAAGACATTTGTTCCTGATCAACTCCTTGTTGAGTGGTTCATGAAGTCCCTGTTACCATCTATAACTGAGGATGTGGCTAAAGGTGGTGTCATCACTGAAGAGCAGGTTATTTCTCGTGCCCAATATTTAGGCTTGATTTATACTCAGTCTAGCACGCTCTACGAGAAAATTCCTAACGCACCGCGATCTAATTTTATTGTTCCTCCTCCATCAAAGGACTCTCATGCCGGAGATGATATGATTGGTATTGCAAGCACACATCATACTACTGCATCTGATCCTGCGCCTTCTTCCAAAATTAATGTCGTGTCATTTGACAAAAGCAAAAGTGACAAGCAACACGGAAGTATGAAAAAATGGAAATCAAAGAAAAAGCAAACTTCTAACCCATAGGAAAGATCATCTGATCAATCGTCTGGAAATAGGAAACCTTGTTATCCATGCATAATCTGTAATGAGGAACACTTTGTTCAGAATTGTCCTTACCACGCTGAATTCTCAAAAATGTTTAAAACTTCACATGCGTCAGCTGTGTTGACAGATCTGTTTTTGAATCCGGACACAAATCTGGTTGCTACAGATCCAGCTTCTAGTTCCCAAGTGATTATGCGATCTGTCACAACGACATCAACAGATATTTTGGTTTAAATTCTTAATAAATATTACGGTATTCAGGCTACTGATCAACCTACTACCTCGACCATGAATCCATCGACGGAATCTGTGCCGCCACCTACTATTCCTGAATTGAAAATCAAGCCACCGAAGGGAGTCGTTCATAAATCGACATATAATCCTCAAGCAAGAGCTACTCAAAATTATAATATAGTTGAAGGTTTGGCTCAATCCCCTTCAGCTATTTCATCTCTTGAGGTATTACAAAATTTTCCCTCCCAAAAATAGGATTTATTGTCGGCTATTGGTGGAATTGATCCCACTGATTCTAATATCATAGTCTTTAATCATACGGGCTATGTGCCGCAATTACCAGCAGAATTGGCATTCTCCGTCCAAGTAAATGTTCTCAATCACCTTGTTCATCGTACTATTATTGATGAGGGAGAATCTACGTGCATTATGTCTCTAAACTATTGGAATTCACTTGGCTCACCGCGCTTATCTCAATCATCAACAACATTGAAGGCTTTCGATGTACATACATATAAGCCTTGTGGTATTATCAATAACCTACATGTTGAACTAGGGAGAAAAATAGTGTATGCTGATGTTGAGGTCATTGTCGGATCCCTTGACTACAATATTTTACTGGGGAGGCCATGGGTATATGCTATAACTACAATTGTTCTACATATTTTAGAATGATAGCCTTTCCATATAAAGGTGTAATCATAGTCATCAATCAGCTATCCTTCTTTTCCTCCACTTCACAGGTAACTAGAAGTGTTCATTTCGTTCATGCACACCAACCTGCACTTCATAACATTGGTGTAGGACTCTTAAGGGATTCCACTCTCATGGGAACCTTTGCATTATCTCCACCTGTAGTGTCGGCAGAAATTGCAAATATAGAGACCTGCTACATGATCTCTTCCACTCAACATTCTTGACAGATGAGAATATTTTTGAAACCATGATGTCGGAAGGAGAAGCATGGGAATATTATCATCATCATTCCCATCTTCCTTATTATGAAGAAAATAATCTTAGTGAACTATATCGCTCATCGATAAAAAAATTCTTTTTGAATTCTCTTCCTATTAATGCAATCAATTTCGAGAGAAACTTGTTAAATATTGAAGAAACCATTTCTATCAATATTTCAACCAAACCTGGAATTGTAGAAAATATTCATGTCGGTGTATCTTGTTCTCCATCAGAACTCGAAACATATCGCTCTCTCTTTCGTGAATTTTGTGATGTATTTTCTTGGTATTACGAGAAAATTCCAGGCATAGATATTGGTGTCGTTGAACACACTATTAATATGTACCCTGATGTCAAGCCGGTACATCAACACCTTCGTCATGTTCATTTGAAGAAGGCCACTGCCATTAAAGCAGAAGTTGAAAAAATTTTGCGTGTTGGTTTCATTTACCGCTAACTGAGTGGGTTTCCAACATCGTTCCTGTTATGAAAAAACAAGGAACCATCAGAGTGTGCATCGATTATCGGGATGTCAATCTTGCATGTCCAAAAGACAACTATCCTACTCCCTTTATCAACCAGATTATTGAAGAATGTGTTGGATGTGAAATATTTTCATTCATGGATGGATTTTTTGGCTACAATCAAATCAATATCCGCCCAGAGGATCAATACAAGACAGAATTCATCTATCCCTGGGGCACATTCGCTTATAGGAAACTACCGTTTGGTTTAGAGAACGCTAGGGAAACTTTTCAGAGAGCAATAAATTATGATTTCAATGACATCGAGCACATTGTTCAACCCTATCTAGACGATTTACCCACGCATTCACGAAATCGGACTGATCATTCGATGCATTTGAGAGCCATATTTTTACACTGTCGGCACTACAAAATATGCCTCAATCCACATAAATGTGTGTTTTGTGTTGTTTCTGGTCGTTTTCTTGGATTCTTCATCTCAAAATAAGGAATTTGAATAGACCCATTGAAGGTCTAGTCCATTATTGATTTTCCTGCGCCATCAAATTTACTTCAGATACAAAAACTTCAAGGAAAGGCTAACTTCCTAAGAAGGTTCATACCCAACTACACCGAAATGGCTAAAGGATTTACTCGACTCTTGAAAAAATGGATTCCCTTCCATTGGGACCAAGTTGCGCAAACTTATTTTGATGATTGTTGAGCCCCAAAGATGTCCTTCCTTTCCACCACATTTCACTTAATTTTCTTTGTCCCTCATCAATTACAGGCTTAAATGATCAATAGGATTGATTAAGATTACTTTAAGAATGTATATAATGACTAACTTGTTATTTTTTCATGATTTTGTTATTGTAGCAATTTTTTACTAGACTCGGCTACAGAACGCAGTCATTCTGTAGCCAGTCGCCTATTCCGCAGCTATCTTCATGTTTACGCAGGTTCCAGGTGTCACCTCAAGGAAAAACGCATATGTTCGTATTCCACATCACTCCCCCATCATTTCTTGCTCTCCACGAAGTCTGAGCTCGAGTCTACAGGTGGTTATGCATGTGGGAAACCAAAACTAGGAGATAGACTTCTAATAGGACAAGGACTGTACAGAGGTCCTTAATCATAGTACGAGGCCATCACCAGAGTCCTAGTTTGATTTTATTTGGGAAAGACAATTATTCATGTTTTATCTCAAAGACAGTTATGTAATTTTGTTATAAGTATGGCTCGGGAGACCGAGAAACAGCTAGCTAGATTTATGTTTTATTGCTAGATCTCAGAAGACCGTAATACTCTGTTTTGAAGAATTTCTCCTTTAATGAAAGAAGCATCACTTTATTGCAAGAGCTGAGTCAATATTGAGTAGATTTCCGTGCTAATCCGGTGGTAGAGGGCCCCTGCTACCTGAGAAGCTTTGTTCATATGGTTTAGATAAGTAACTTAGCCTTGTTTCATTCATAGTTTAATCAATTTTCTGAACTTTGTGTTTTTATACTTACTTGCAGTGGATGCTACAGTCAGTCTTGTTCTTACGAATTATTCCAAGATATCACTAATATTGAATGAGATATAGCTGTAGTATTTTAGGAGTTAGTTGCATTTCTCTGAGCTTTATGATTTTGTGCTCAATTACATCAGTTGTTACAGCTATTCTTGTTCTTATAAACTCTTCCAAAATATCACTAACTCTGGGTGAGACATAGCTGTGGTGTTTTAGAGCTTTGTTGTGTTTTGTTGAATTTTATGCTTTTATGCTCATTTACATAACATGTTGCAGCCAGTCCTGTTCTATAAATTATTCCAAAAAACCACTAACTCCGAATGAGACAGAGCTGAAACATTTCATAGAATTAGTTGCATTTTAGTTCAGTTGAAATACTCCGGAGGTAGATGTCACTCTAGTTTAATTATGTCACTGTGTTTCAATTTTGATAATGGCACTCTAGTTTAACTCTGTTCACTGTACTTTAAGTTAGATTAGTGACATTCTAGTTCAGTTCCAGTTCACTGTATTTCAAAGTTAGGCTAAAAGCATTCTAGTTTAGTTGTGATCATTGTGTTTCAAGTTTGATCAATTGCATTCTAGTTCAGTGTTATCCATTGTTCTTTAAGTTGTATTAACTGTAAAAATTAGACTTCACGGCCTTCATTGTTACAAACTAATCTTGTTCTAAATTTCTATTAATGCATCATCATATGGACAGGAATGAGTTAGTGATATCAGTTTAAGGCCTTGATTGTTCTGCAATCTTTTGCAATTTCATAAATAAGCCTTTTCCCAAAAACTATTTTAGAAAATCTCTAACTTTCGAATGAGGCTTAGTGGTGACAAGTTGAGCTACAGAATGGAGTGATATTAGCATTACAAGTTAATTCAAAGTAGAAATCTTATTGTGCTACAAATAGTCTTTTTCTAATTGTGTTCCAATAAACTTTTAGCCATGAATGAGATTCTTTGTAATATTGTAAGATGGTTGTTTACTTAGGAGAACCTAATTTGCACTAAACTTGTCCTTTTCTCAAGCTATTCCAACATATTTCTAATGAATGAATTGGATGAGTTTATGTTATGAGTTATTGAGTTCATGTTGTGATTTATTTTCTTGCTATGTAGTCATTATCAAACTTTGCATTTTATGTTCTTTAGTATAGGTTTTGCTCTGTTTTTAGTATGACCAACAACTATTCTTTTTCAACATTTAGTTCTTTTCCTTCTTAACATAAAACCACAAAACCAAAAACATCATAAAAACATTAAACACAACGTAGTGAGAAACAGATACCTAGGCACATATAGTGCACCTCACTTCAGCAGTTTACTAACCCTGGTTGATAATTTATGACCTCAATTTAGGAACACTAAGTTGAGCACTACATTTTGGCGCCATTGTCGGGGAAGTGTAACTAGGTAGCATTGTTTCTTACCTCCCAAAAACAATGACATGCGTAGAGAAAGAGACTCAAGGGGTAGATTCATAAGAAGCAGAATCTTGATTCCTAGAACACCACTTGTTTCACCAAGACCAAGAACCAGCACATCTTCAACTCAAACCCACATTCCATCCTTTACTGATCCTAGACTCTCAGAGGACTTAAGATCAGATATTCCATTAGAAAGACCTTCCACTTCATCCACTGAACCTGTCTTAGAAGAATATTCAAGGATCCCTGCTAGAGGCACAAACTCTTCCACTTCCACAGAAGAATCAACTATGGCAGAAGAAGGAGGAGGAGGAGTCTTTAATGGAGAACACACACTATTTGGAGGGGGTAGAGGTAGAGGTAGAGGAGAAGGAGGTAGAGGTGCATAAGGAGAAGGAGGCAGAGGAAGAGGTAGAAGAGAAATGGGAAGCTCTTTTGGGTTTCCTATAGTAGATGAAGAAACTAATACAACTATGAAAAAAATTTCACCCTCTGTCCTTCCAAACTTTTATGGACTTAAAACTGAAGATCCTGAAACCTTCCTATTTGAATTTGAAGTCCCATGTAGAACCTATCACTACTTACAATATGCTCAAAAACTTAAAGTATTTCCTTCAACATTGAAAGGAGCAGCATTGAAGTGGTTTATGAGTTTGATCAACAGTTCTATTAGGACATGGGAAGACATGAAACAAGAATTTCTAGAGAGGTATTTGGATTATTGTATTCCAGTCAACCATAAGGAGTAAGTGTTTAAAATGCTACAAAAAGAGGATGAAAATTTGGAAGATTTTTTGGAGAGATTTAACTACAACATTAAAAGAGCAAAAATGGAAAACTTAGACCAAGACACCTTGAAAGCTCTCTTGTTGAAGAAAATTAGGAATGAATGGTTAGATATCCTTAACATGATGGGAAAAGGGGATATATCTCAACTCACATTACCTGAAATAGTTGAATTATGTATCAACCTTTCAAGAGGGGAATCTAAAACTGTAAAAGGCCCAAGAGATCCTGCTCTTGCAAGGGCAAGTAAGTCTGCTTCTGGGATAGTAAGTAGGGCAGAAATATGACATATGCTTGATGAGTTCAAATCTGATATCTTGGGGAGTCTTAGTGAACAGATAGACACCCTTAAGTTACAAAACAAGCAAAAAGCTGAATCTGATGCCTTAGCAATCTTTTGTCCCAAATGTAGAAAGAAGCATGCCTTGAGAGAGTGCCCTTTGGATGCAAAAGTAGTAGAGACCTATGTAATTTGTTCAGAAAAACATGAGAGCAGGAGTTTTCCTTAACTTCTTGGTCTTAAAGCTATTTTTCAAGAAGAAACTCCTACAAGTTCCACAGAATCTCTCAATTTTGTCTCCGAGAGGCCTTGGCAAGGACCTCAAACACAAGGATTTCATGATCAGTTGTATAATCAACCCCCACCAAATTGGAATTCTTGGCAGCAACCTTGGCCCCAATTTCAAAATAAATCACAAACTTGGGCGCAAGGAGCACAAAATCCCTATGGAAGATACCCTCGGTATTATCAATATCCACCATCTTATCCACCATATCCACATTTCCATCCTCAACAAAATTTTCAACAAAATTCTCAAACTCCACAACATCAAAATCAACCACTTCCATTACCATTTCCTCAGAAAACAAATCAGTTGCCTGCCCAACCCATACCAAACCCCAACAATAAAAATCCTCAGAACACATACATGATAGAAGGCCAACAATTTCCAACTTATTTAATCACTCCTTTAGACCTTAGTGATGTTCAACTTAGGTATGGAAGAATACTTGAAAAGAGGAAACCTTCTGTAATCATACAAGAGCAAGACAATTCTGAGGAAGATTCTCTACGGGTAAATAAAAGTCTTGAAGGGAACACAACCTTCCAAGACTCAAACATTGAAAAATCAAAACAAAAAGAACTAATAATTTCAACTCCTATATTAGAGCAGCCATTAACATCCACTTCTACACCTTCCTTTCCAAAAAGATTACAAATTGATAAGGGTGTAGAAAAACAAATTATGGTACCTAATTATGATTTCTTAGATGAGCTGAGAAATGTTTGTATTAAGATCCCATTATTACAAGCCATCAAGGAAATTCCAATCTTAGCAAAGACAATAAAGGAGTTGAGCATGAAGAAAACTAGAAAAAGAATAAGAGAGATAAAGAAAATTCAACTGGCAGGAAAAATAGCAGATATCATGATGGGTAAGATGGCTATTCCAAAGTATCTAGACCCAAGAAATCCAGTTGTTAAAATTCACATCAATGGAATTGAGATCCAAAACACACTTATTGATTTAGGAGCAGCAATCAATATCATGAGTAGACAAATCATGGATAAACTGAAACTTCCTAATCTTCTTTTTACACCCACATTATTACAATTAGCAGACAGATCTGTGATCAAACTTGATGGGGTAATAGAAGACATTCCAGTGTCCCTATATTCTTGGGAATATCCTGTGGATTTTATGATCCTAACTCCTAAGAATAATCTAGGAGGGCATCCTATTATATTAGGAAGACCTTGGTTAGCTATAGCTGATTCTTTCATTAGTTGTACATCCGGTGATATGTACATCTCTGATGGTAGTTCAACCAAGAAATTTACCTTGTATCCTCCAGCAAGAAAAATTATAGAATTAGATGATACTCAATGGATAGAGGATGAAGAAGACTTACAACCTCTCTTTACAATTTCAGAAATTATTGAAGATAGCCAGATTTTGAATACCTTAGAAAACTTTGAATCCTCTTCGGAATATAAGCATGAACAATTTCAAGAAGAATCCAACATTGAGTTTTTATCATCAAGACAGATGTCTCTCTATTTTATGGATAAATTTGGGAGCTCTACAATTGAGATATTTCCAAGCAAAACTTTAAACATAAACAAGAACCTAGAGAAATCTCAACAAGAAGAGCTAGTCAAGATATTACAGAGACATTCTTCTGCATATGCATGGGAGTAAACTGATATGAAAGGGATAAGCCCCAAGACTTTCACTCATCACATCTACATAGAGGAAAATTTTAAACCAATCAGACAACCTCAGAGAAGGATGAATCCAAATCTTAGGGAGATTGTTAAAGAAGAATTGCAGAAATTGTTAAATGTCAACCTTATCTATCCCATTTCAGATAGTCAGTGGATTTCTCCTTTGGAAATTGTGCCAAAGAAAAATGGTAAATGGAGGGTATGTATTGACTACCGGGAATTAAACAAAGCTAATCTTAAAGATCATTTTCCCTTACCTTTCATAGATCAGGTGTTAGATACATTAGCTGGCAAAAAGTACTTTTCATTTCTAGATGGGTTTAGTGGTTATAACCAAATTCAGGTAGCACTTGAAGATCAAGACAAAACCACATTTACCTGTCCTTGGGGTACCTATTCTTACCGAGTATTGCCATTTGGACTATGCAATGCACCCGCAACATTTCAAAGGGCAGTACTAGGAATTTTTTCAGATCTAATACATGATTGTGTAGAGGTATATATGGATGATTTCACAGTTTATGGAAACACATTTGAAGAAGCCTTAGCAAACTTGGAAAAAGTCTTAAAGAGATGTAAAGAAGCAAATATTTCACTAAGTCATGAGAAGTGTTTTATGATTTTTACTGAAGGAATTGTTTTAGGACATCACATTTCAGGGGATGGGATTAGAGTTGATGAGTCAAAATTTGAAGTCATCTCTAACTTATCTATTCCAAGTTGTCAAAAAGATGTTAGGAGTTTTCTAGGATTTACAGGATATTATCGAAGGTTTATAGAAAACTTCACCAAGATAGCATCTCCACTTTTCAAATTACTTACCAAATACTGTGAATTCAAGTGGAATCCTGATTGCCAGTTAGCCTTTGAGACCCTAAAAACAAAAATCTCTAAAGCACCTATTTTAAGAGGACCTAACTGGAAGTTACCTTTTCATATTTCAACAGATGCCTCAGATACAGCTCTAGGAGCAGTATTGGGACAAAAAGACCTGATTCCATATGCCATCTACTATACCAGTAAAAATTTGACTCCTTCGGAGTTAAACTATACTGTAACTGAAAAAGAGTTTTTAGTTGTTGTTCATGCCATAAACAAATTCAGACACTATATAACAGGCTATGAAACTTTTGTTCACACAGATCATTCTGCAATTAGATACTTAATGAACAAATCAATTACTAATGGCAGATTCATAAGATGGTTATTGCTTTTACAAGAATTCAACATTACCATTCTAGATAGGCCTGGAAAACAAAACACAGTAGCTGATTTCCTATCTAGACTCCAAAACATCAAAGACAATAATCCAGTTGAAGATCAATTCCCTGATGAATATCTTTTTGCAATTTCTACTCAAACTCCTTGGTTTGCTGACATTGCTAATTATTTAGTTTCAGGGAAATTTCCTTCAATAATGAATGTAAGAGACAAAAGAAAGATCATTTATGACAGTGCAAAATATTCATGGGTTGCTAATGAGTTATACAAAACAAGTCCAGATTTTATCATTAGGAGATGTGTTCGGGAAGATGAGATGCCTGAGATCCTCAAGGCATGTCATGATGAACCTTGTGGCGGACACTTTGCTGATAAAAGGACAGCTTATAAGGTCCTTCATTTAGGATACTATTGGCCATCCCTTTTTAAAGATGCTAAAGAGTATGTCAAAAGGTGTGATAGTTGCCAAAGGGTAGGGAAACCTTCTCCTTTAGGTGAGATGCCATTGCAGCCTCAGGTACATATTGAACCTTTTGAAAAATGGGCTTTGGATTTTGTAGGACCTATTAGTCCTCCATCAAGACAAAAGAGATATATATTAGTTTGCACTAATTATGTTACCAAATGGGTAGAGGCCAAGCCATTAATTTTTGCTAATGAAGCATCTGTAGTTACTTTTCTTTTTGAGGATATTTTTACTCGTTTTGGTGTCCCAAGGGAAATTGTTACAGATCAAGGAGCTCAATTTACATCAAGGCTAGTGGAGCAAATGATGGAGAAGTACAAAATCAGACATAGAAAATATACTCCTTATCATCTACAAGAAAATGGTCAAGTGGAATCTACTAATAAGGTCATTGAGGGAATCCTAACAAAGACTGTTCATTTACATAGAAGAGATTGGGTAGATAGGCTTCCTGAAGCCTTGTGGGCCTATAGAACTACATGGAGAAACACAACAGGCCATACTCCTTATGAACTTGTTTATGGAAAGCAAGTTTTATTTCCCATAGAGTTCCAGATTCAAACTTTCAAAATGGCAGTTCAGCTAGGACTTGATCTAACAGAGGCACAAAAGCACAGATTGGAGCAGATTAATGAATTGGATGAGATCAGACAAGATGCAATTCAGAAAACAAGTATAGTCCAACAACAAAGGACTAGATGGCATGACAATTACATCAAGGAAAAGAAGTTCAAAGAAGGTGACTAGGCTCTCTTGTTCAATTCAAAGTTCAAGGATTTTCAAGGTAAATTCCAAACACATTGGCTTGGGCCATATGAAATTATAAGAATTTTTGACAATGGAGCAATAAAAATCAGGACAATAGATGAAGAGAAGGTCACTTTTCTTGTAAATGGTCATAGATTGAAGCTGTATCACAAGCCACTTTCAAGAGAAGAATTTGTCAAGAGATTTCAGGAAAACAGTGATGTGAAGTTAATGAAGAAGAATTTTTCTTCTTCATCAACTTAGTTGAATTTTCTGAATTCAAAAGCATTAAAAAAATAAATAATAAAAAAATAATAATAATAATAAATTAAATAAATAAATAAAGTATAAACATGAAAACTAATCACTGATTATCATGTTTATACAGAAAAGATAGAGTGAAAATCAGAATCTTTCTGACACTTTAGCTTTTCAAATTTGTTCTTTTTCTGCAAGCAGCTATTAAAAAATCATAAGTACAAACCCATATCTCACTTATGATTCATTTCATTCCATACTTCATTCCATTCCATTCATCCATACTCCACTTCATTCCATACTTCATCCATTTCATTCCATGGTCCACCTCATTTCCATCTCAGAGTTTTAAGATTGATTTCTTTCTGCAATTGAATAATACAGATCATAAGTTGCAAGTCATTTTCCATACTTCACTCCACTTCATAATTGTGATTCAATTCATTCCATTATTCACTTCAGTCATACTCCATTACACCATACTTCATTATCCATTTTTAACCCATTTCATACAAACATTCCATTCATGCTTCAAACCTTTCCATTCCATGTTTTAAGACTTCTACAGGTACATTCTGCAATCAGTCAGACATTCTGCAGCCAATCAGACATTCTGTAGCCAGAGATCCTGAAGGCACTATCCAGTAATCACTTGATTTAGCAGCAAATTGATCCTACATATCCAAGACAACAAGAAAAATCAAAGGAGTTATGAGGACTAAAGATCAATGATTTTCAAAGGAGGACAAGGCGTATCAAAACCACACAAAAAAAACAAAATCAAAGGAAAGGCAAAGGTAAAAGTTATGAAATTATTATGGTGACAGATCATGAAAATTTTAGCATAGTTAAGTCATGTATGATTCAAAAAGGTTATTTTAATTATTCGTGTTGATCATGCCTATCAACCATATCATAAAAAATTTGGACAAAATCCCTTCCATCTTTCCATATCCGATCATCATTTAAAACTTAACGGTTAAGTACTGAAGTGATTTAATCAGTCACGTCACTAGGCCAAAGTATTTAATGATGATTTTGAATTTCTTACGAAATATCTTCGTGGTCTTTTCTTCCGTGATAACTCTTAACTCATTAATCCGTGTGAATTATCCTCACCGCATTATACTCATTTCATAACTACTCCATATCATTTCTTTCCGTAGCCAATTCTTAGCCATTCCGGTCTGTAAAACAGAGGAAACATCTGTGGAGTAAAAACATCTCTTTAACAACCATTTTCACCATGAGCAGAGGAGCAGTAATTTGAAGGTTGAAAAGATAAGTTATGGGTCTCATAGTAAGAACTGAACCAGTTGGAACCAAGTACTTGGAAAGCTATCCACAAATCAGAGAAATGCTACAGCAGGCTGGGTGGTTGCAATTTTTGGAAAAATTCAATGGTTTTCACAAAGAGGTGACTAAAACATTTGCACAGTCCTTCAATGGAGCAGAGGTCGAAATAGGAGATGCTAAATTCACCATTACAGAGGCTTTCATTGCAGAAGAAACGGAATTACCCAGGCAAGGAGAAAAGCGGTTCAAAAATAGGGAATTTCATAATGAGGCATGGAGGAAAATACTCAAAACACCAGGTATGGATGTTTCCATTTTTAAGAAAGGTATTCCTAGCTCGGCACTAAAGAATAAATGGAGGAACATGTTGCTCATTTTGCAAAAATTTATAACTTGTGAAGGAAGATTTGGTACCCTCTATGTTTATCATATTCGGTTAATGATGCATTTCTTAGAAGAAGAAATTAATTTTCCCTTTTTCTTACTTCATAGCTTAAAGAGAATGGCCTCTAATGTACAAAAGAGGGTTCAATTTCTAGAAACAACTTTGTATCACCATGGTTTAGTCAAAATCTTAATTGAACATCATTTGGGAAAAATGGGAGATAATTGGGATGAGTTTCTAGTAAGGAATCACTTTGAAGAACCCAAGGAATCTCCACCTGAAGGCAAACCTACAAGAAGAAGCAGGAGAAAGGAAATTTCCAAAGTTGTTGAAGTTGAAACTAGTAAATCAATACAAGAGGACAGTGAAGACATGATTTTTGAGAAATTGGCTCAAATTAAGAAGCATCTTAAGAAGGAGAGGATAATAAGAAAATATGCCAAATACAGAGGAGAAAGGCCATCTCAACCGAGACGGAGCCACAGGCTTAGAGGTATACTAAAGAAAACAGAGGTTAGACAAACTGGAATTATAAACATTGAGGATGAAGAAAAACCTGCTACTAGATCACCTAAGTATCAGTATGAGGAGGATTTTGATGAAGGAGCTCCTGAAATAGACCCAGCACAAGAAGAAATTTACAATTATGTTGAGACACTAGAGAAGAGAGCTTCAAAAAGTAGAGACAGAACTCCTAGTCCACCAAAATCTGCAATTGATATGCTAAGAAGAGATAAATATGAGTTAGAAGTGCTCAATAGGCATATCAAGAATGAGAATGAAATTTTAAGGGAGCAGGTTAAGCTGAAAGGTGATATGAATACAACTCTATCTCTACAAATGAAAAAGTTGCACAAGGCCAGTGAAAGATTGAAGAAGAAAAATAAAAATTTAAACAGGGCACTTACAAATTTGAGATTCAAGTTAGTCATAAGGAAGCCCAGAAGGCCATTGACTGTCAGGAAAAGCATAATAAGAGGCTTAGATGTCCTAGCAGAGGTCTCAGAGTACATGGAATAGTTGCATGAGGACATGCAAAAGCCTTGCAATGGGGGTATGTTGAGCCCCAAAGATGTCCTTCCTTTCCACCACATTTCACTTCATTTTCTTTGTCCCTCATCAATTACAGGCTTAAATGATCAATAGGATTGATTAGGATTACTTTAAGAATGTATATAATGACTAACTTGTTATGCTTTCATGATTTTGTTATTGTAGCAATTTTTGACTAGACTCGGCTACAGAACGCAGTCATTCTGTATCCAGTCGCCTATTCCGCAGCTATCTTCATGTTTACGCAGGTTCCAGGTGTCACCTCAAGGAAAAACGCATATGGTTGCATTCCACATCACTCCCCCATCATTTATTGCTCTCCACGAAGTCTGAGCTCGAGTCTACAGGTGGTTATGCACGTGGGAAACCAAAACTAGGAGATAGACTTCTAATAGGACAAGGACTGTACAGATGTCCTTAATCATAGTATGAGGCCATCACCAGAGTCCTAGTTTGATTTTAGTTGGGAAAGACAACTATTCATGTTTTATCTCAAAGACAGTTATGTAATTTTGTTATAAGTATGGCTCGGGAGACAGAGAAACAGCTAGCTAGATTTATGTTTTATTGCTAGATCTCAGAAGACCGTAATACTCTGTTTTGAAGAATTTCTCCTTTAATGAAAGAAGCATCACTTTATTGCAAGATCTGAGTCAATATTGAGTATATTTTTGTGCTAATCCGGTGGTAGAGGACCCCTGCTACCTGAGAAGCTTTGTTCATATGGTTTAGATAAGTAACTTAGCCTTGTTTCATTCCTAGTTTAATCAATTTTCTGAACTTTGTGTTTTTATACTTACTTGCAGCGGATGCCACAGTTAGTCTTATCCTTACAAACTCTTCCAAAATACCACTAACATTGGATGGGATATAACTGTAGTATTTTAGGAGTTAGTTGCATTTCTCTGAACTTTATGATTTTTTGCTCAATTACATCAGTTGTTACAGCTAGTCTTGTTCTTATAAACTCTTCCAAAATATCACTAACCCTGGGTGAGACATAGCTGTGGTGTTTTAGAGCTTTGTTGTGTTTTGTTGAATTTTATGCTTTCATGCTCATTTACATAACATGTTGCAGCCAGTCCTGTTCTATAAATTATTCCAAAAAACCACTAATTCCTAATGAGACAGAGCTGAAACATTTCATAGAATTAGTTGCATTTTAGTTTAGCTGAAATACTCCGGAGGTAGATGTCCCTCTAGTTTAATTCTGTCACTGTGTTTCAAGTTTGATAATGGCACTCTAGTTTAACTCTGTTCACTGTACTTTAAGTTAGATTAGTGACATTCTAGTTCATTTCCAGTTCACTGTATTTCAAAGTTAGGCTAACAACATTCTAATTTAGTTGTGATCACTGTGTTTCAATTTTGATCAATTGCATTCTAGTTCAGTGTTATCCATTGTTCTTTAAGTTGTATTAACTGTCAAAATTAGACTTCACGGCCTTCATTGTTTACAAACTAATCTTGTTCTGACTTTCTATTAATGCATCATCATATGGACAGGAATGAGTTAGTGATATCAGTTTAAGGCCTTGATTGTTCTGCAATCTTTTGCAATTTCACAAATAAGCCTTTTCCCAAAAACTATTTTAGAAAATCTCTAACTTTCAAATGAGGCTTAATGGTGACAAGTTGAGCTGCAGAATGGATTGATCTTAGCATTACAAGTTAATTCAGAGTAGGAATCTTATTGCGCTACAAATAGACTTTTTCTAATTGTGTTCCAATAAACTTTTAGCCATGGATGAGATTCTTTGTAATATTGTAAGATGGTTGTTTACTTAGGAGAAACTAATTTGCAATAAACTTGTCCTTTTCTCAAGCTATTCCAACATATTTCTATTGAATGAATTGGATGAGTTTATGTTATGAGTTATTGAGTTCATGTTGTGATTTATTTTCTTGCTATGAGTCATTATCAAACTTTGCATTTTCTGTTCTTTAGTATAGGTTTTGCTCTGTTTTTAGTATGACCAACAACTATTCTTTTTCAAAATTTAGTTCTTTTCCTTCTTAACATAAAACCACAAAACTAAAAACATCATAAAAACATTAAACACAACATAGTGAGAAACAGATACCTAGGCACATATAGTGCACCTCACTTCAGCAGTTTACTAACCCTGGTTGATAATTTATGACCTCAATTTAGGAACACTAAGTTGAGCACTACAATGATGTCAAGGATACTCTTGTCTAGGGTCATTAATATATCCCCCCAATTATCAGAGTGATTATTTCTTATATATCTCCGCAGCTGATACGACCATTGCTATGGTATTGGTCCAAGTAGAAAATGGGATAGAAAACCCGATCTGTTATTTTAGTCGTAATCTCAATGATACGGAAGTGAAGTATTTGTACGTAGAAAATCTTGCCTTGGCGGCTGTTCAAGTTGTCCAAATATTTCGCCACGATATCCTGACCTGAAAGGCCATTGTTATTTCAGATTGCAACCCCATGACTTATATCTTATCACGTCAATTGCTGGAGAGAAAATATTCGAAATGGATTTCCATTTTGTAGGAATTTGATTTGGAATTCATCAAATCCAAGTCAAAGAAGTCTTTAGTTTTGGCAGAGCTTCTCTGTGACCTTCCCTCTGATAGTATTGCTACTACATCAGAACAATCTATTCCTTACAAGTCTAGGTTTCTGATTGGATCATCTAATCCTTGGTATGGGGATTTTGTCATTTATCTCCAAACCCATAATTTTCGGCATGATACCTCTTGCTCTGACCAGCGACGTATTCGATACCAAGCCAAAGATTATATAATCTTCGGCGACACACTTTATCGTGGTGGTGTCGATACAATTTTAAGAAGGTGCCTCACTCATGAGGAGGTTGAAAAGGTTTTAAATGATTTTCATGTTGGGGCCTGTGGTGGACACTTGTCTGGATACGCTACCACACAAAAGATACTCTGCGTCAGTTACTTTTGGCCTACCATATTTTGTGATTGCATCTTTGTGGGAAGAATTTGTCATGCAAGCCAAATATTTGATCGTAAAATCCACAATCTTCCAGTGCCAATGCATCATGTTGTCTCTGTAGGACCATTTTCGAGATGGGACATTGACTTCATGACTTGTAACCCTCTTTAATCCAGGGGGCATGGTTATATTATTGTCGCAATAGACTACTTTACCAAGTCGGCCAATGTGATGCCTACATTCAACAACACAAGACAAACAACTGCATTGTTTTTCTTTAATCATGTCATTGCACGGTTTGGGCTCCCATATGCTATAGTCACAGATTATGGGAAGTATTTTCGCAACCATATAATGACTGAATTGACTGCCAAGTTATGATTTTCAGATGATAATTCTACTCCTTATTATCCACAATCAAATGCACAAGTTGAAGATATCAACAATATTCTTAAATTCATGCCTCAACGAATGATAGGAGTTTGTAAAAGACACTGGATTTTGATCATGTACTCGACCTTGTGGACATACCAAACCTCGGTGAGGAACGTAACCGGATTTACCCCCTTTCAATTGGTGTATGGTCTAGAAGCCATCTTGCAATTCCAATGTGAAATATCGTCGTTAAAACTCGCAATCAACGTGTTACATGACACCTCAGACGAAGAAGCGCGTCTTTTTAACCTCATCCATCTTGATGAAATGTGTCGTGAAGCCCAATTGGCCAACGAAGCGCATAAGAGACGTATAAAGGCGCAATACGAAAAAAATGTCCAGCCTCGCATTTTCTCAGAGGGCAACTTGGTCCTTCTTTATGATAAAGAATCTGATGTAATAGGTACAGGGAAATTTGAGCCATTATGGCATGGCCCCTATATTTTCAAAAGTGTTCTTGCTAAGGGTGCCTAAGAGTTCGTGGATTACGATGGAATTTCGTTGGCGCAACCTCGAAATGGGTTGTATCTGAAAATTTACTATGCTTAATCATGAGCGTAGTAATTTTTTGTATTATATTGTATATATATGTTTTTTATTTGCTTTCACTATCTAAGTTTGTTTTTTAGAGTTTTCTTGACGTTAGTAATCCTCTTTACATTTCATCGCAGATGTCTAAATCTTTGGAACCATTTTTTGGATATGTTGATGGTTCTAGTCATAGTACGCAGAATCTATCCTCCGCAGCGTGGGCCATTTTCGCTCCGAACAGCGAGTTAGTGAGTTTTCAAGGGATTTGTATCGGTAGATCAACAAACAATATCGCTGAGTATAGTGCATTGATCGAACTTCTCCTTGATGCCATTTCATTTGGTATTAACCGCATCATCATAAGGTTAGACTCACAACTTGTGGTATTACAACTTACTAGTGTTTTTATTGTTAGAAATCCAACACTACAGCGTTTGTTCCTAAGAGTTTGACTTTTGGAAAGACACTTTGATTTTATTCAATATCAACACATTTGCAAAAATTTGAACACATTGACTGATTCTTTAGCTAATCATGTTTTAGATAGACATTTTCAACACATGTAAAGATACATTCACATCATTGAATGGGATTACACAATAAACATAGGAAAGCATTGAAATCAAATAGATAGATAGTTATAGGTTTTTACAAAAAATTGTGCCCAAGACACATTGGTCATATGACCTCAAAATGTATGCAACATGTCAAAATTAAACTAGTTATGCTCATGGTAACATTCTATAGATCTAGCTATCCTACGCAGTAACCGCATCCAGCGGTAAGGAACGCCTATAGTGTAGCACTGCAGTCGCATGGTTAAATCTTCGATCCGGAAATCCGGAATCCCAAAGGTAAACTCCTCTATGTGCTCCCTAAGCTTAGACAGAGTCTCAACCATGTCTAAATCCTGAGGGACTGCTCTCCCGACAGCCCCTCTCTGTTGGCTCATCTGCTCTATGCTCTGGTTCCTCTACTGGTTGAACTCAACCAACATCTGCATTAAATTAAAACTTTAGCTTAGCCTTGGGAAAACATGAAAATAAAAAACATTGTATAAACCTTAAAAAAAAATTAAAAAATGGTCAAAACATTCTTACCTATTGCACCCCACTGAGTGCCTTCTGGTAAAGCTAAGTTTGGATCTCCACGGAAATCGACGCCTGTGTATGCATACTCGTCAATGGCGATAATATGTCGCTTGAAACAAGCCAAGAATGCAATTGATAACACAATGGAAGATTGGCCTACATTCCTGGCCATTAGTTCTACCCATCTCTGCATCCTCGGATGTCTAGGGTTAGACACACCCAGTGTCACATGCTAAGGTTGCATCAGTGGAATCCGCTCTAAGGAAAGTGAAATGAGGATTGAACAATAACTGAATTTTTTCTTCCTTCCTCCCTTTGCCTTGTTAAGTTGTTCTTGTATTTGAGAAATTACAACTTCAAACCAATTGAAAACTGTTGGCTCCATGCACTCTAGTGCATATTGCATATATGTTCTATCCGCTACATGTAGTGTAACGGTGTCGGAAAGCTTTGCGATTGTGAAAAGAATGGTTCTCAAAGGCAAATCACAAACCTCAAGGATGTTTATTTCCCATCCTTGCTTGGCTCTACCTCTAAATATAAATATTGAAAAAAATAATCTCTCACCGTCTCTCCTCCGAGAGCAGATCCTGAGAGAGAAATAGGCAAGCCTCTCTTCGACAAGCCTGTCAGAAAATATACATCCTCCACTGTAATAGGAACCACTTTTTTCCTAATGTGAAATTCCTCGATAGCTGGATCCCATGCTTGAACTAAGAACTCCAAGAGTTCTATTTGTTGCCTCATCCCTGACAAGCGAAAGTACTTTAATAACCCACAATCTCGTAGGGCTCTTACTGTACCCGGATCATTTAGGGCAATCATATTTTGTTCTTCATGCTATTTTTCTCTCCAAGTAATCGGCACTCTAGTCCGATGAAATATTGAAACATAACCATAAGACTCATTAGACTCTTTTTCATGTAAAAAATTAGGCAAATTTTGGGTACAATGCAAGAATCAAGAAAGTGAATTGCGCCCAACGCTGCCTTGAACAAGGGACAGTGTGTTGTGTATGCACCTAGGCTTCAATTTATGTGCTCCACAATGCAGTGTTCGATTCTCAAGGGTACGTTGCCCTCTTTTGAAAAATAATTTACCCTAAGGGGCCCAAATCCATAAAAATTTGCAATGAAAGGAAATGAATTGACTACTAAAAGAAAGAGAGGGTTTATGGCACCAACTTGGATCAAATAGCAATCAAAACCGTCCACAGATTCGATCACAATTGACGGCTGAAGTTTGGGGGAAAAAACAGGTTCAGAGCTCCAAAATGAAAATGTTAACTTTCAAATGCTAAAAATGAACAGGAAAACTCTTTTAATTAGTTATTTGATTATTTTCAAATGATATTTATTGTTCTGACTATGGTTGTATTCTATTTTTATCATGAAATGGGTATTTTTAATCCATTTGATGTTGTTCTCCACAGGTTTTACAACTGATGAACAGATTACTCGTGCAGATTTATTTCAAGAATGATTTGACCACAAAGCATACTTGTATCCTTATTTTACGATATTTTTTTAAAATGAAAAATGACTTGAAGCATACTTTTATCTCTTTTTTTAGCTTCGATAACAACGAAAAAGGAACCCTTGGAGTCTTCTTTTAGCTCTTTTCAGACTCCGATAATGTGAAAATATTGTCGAGCACTTGTCTTTTCGAGCTCGTAAAATTAAATGAATTGATATATACTCAGTATAAGTTTAACCCTTTTCCGAACTGAGATAGATTATTTATGAAAAAGGAATGCCTTAGTCGAACATGGCTAGGAGGTTCTCTTAGATATTATTTTACATTTTTTCAGATCTGAGCAACAACTTTACGAAAAATTGTTTATGGAGTTTTCTTTCGTCCTATTTTTCAAACTCTCTAAATATGAAAAAGGACCGGGATGTCACTGTCGTTAGGCTCGTTAAAACATAAAATAGTGATGGGCTTGTTGATCATGGAAAGAATCAAGTTACATTCATCACTAGACTCCTTAAATTATTAAATAGCGATACATTATTCACCCGAAGGGTTGAATTATAGATCAAGCATATGTTATCCTCCTCAAGCTTGTTAAAAAATAAAGAGGTATTGGTCGACAAATGACTAGGGAAAATTTGGGAAAGTACACAGAACTTTTTACGGTAGCAAGTCACTCTTGAACATGACACTTCACTCCATCACTGTGACTATTTGGGTTGGGTAATCTTCTTGAGGTTTCATTCATACCTATGGTTCATCATACCTTCACTTCGGTTTTGGGTCAATGCTTCCATCTCATCTCAGTGTCACCGATATGTTAAAGAGAAGCCATCCAGTGAATACTCATCCTTCTCCAATACTCATAAACCTTCATTCTCATGACAGTCATCCCTGAACATTGCTATATCAAGTCATAATTTGTCTCTGCAATCAGTAACTCCCATTTCGCAATAAAGTGACTTCCTGTCAACGCCAAATCATCATCCAAAAAGTTTACTTAGAAACATCATCTTCCAATACCATGAGCCTTGTTACAACATCAACAAGATCCTCACTTCCAGACTTTTGACCGAAATATTGTGTTTGGCGTTCGACATCAAATCATCTATTCACGCCTTATGACATGTACTGCAGTACCTTGATGTCCATTGACATCAATGGTGGTTCTCTCGCATTTTTTAACAACTCACATAATTGGTTGGTAATCAAACGATGTCTGACCATGTTTGACTACAAATCATATATTCGCATGGCTAGACTTGTACTTGAACGATCGAGTGAACGAGATAAGAAGACCCCGGATCTAGTTTCAGCCATCTGGGCTGTGATTTCAGGATTTTTGTACACATCATCTATACGGTGACCTTACATACAGATCATCATCCGAACATGGGCCTATATCTGTAGGCATGTATTTATTGGGCGACATTCCAATGTAGACGACTTTCTGCACTATGTACATGTTATTAGATAGTTTATGTGTTGAGTATGGGAATGCCTTCCCTCAGCAATTCATGATCAAGAGGATATATCATGATGTAATGTATTGTAAGATTGATGTAGGTCGCCACTCCGCTTCAGCTCCATCCATCACAGTGTAAAGTATCTCATTCAAAAAATATTGTTATTATTATTCTGACTTCATGCTTTACGGGGAAATTGTTATAGGTCACTTTGAACACCATTCCCAATGACCTGGTTAAACTGGACATGATTCCCAGAACCAATGAAATAGGCTCTATCATCCCCTATCATTTCAGTTGCTACATGCTTTAAGACAAAGAACAAGAAAAAATCATCCATGACTTCCATTGAAAGGTTTCCAAGATTTTAAGTACATGTTATATCACCTATGAGCTCACCAATGCAACCTCTCAAGGGACTAACTGCTTTGCATATGCAGTTACCTCCATTCAAGGGTGATCTACAAAGCATTGCTCGACATTCAAGAATGCGTTGGTCAATTGGGAGCAAAATTCTCATTGTTCTGGTATCTCCACATGGCTAGTGCCTTCTAGAAGAGTCCATATGTGTCAAACTTCGAATCCGTGTGTCCATTCAACACCTATAATCTTGGGAACATGTCTTTCCTATTATTAGGAAGTCATTGATTGTGAAACTACCTTCAGCTGATCTATAAATTGAGCACAGATCCTAGTGCTTGAGAAGGAAGAAATTTGGTAGGGAAATTTTGTTGGATTCTCAATTGAGTGTTTGATTTGAGTGATATGTTGCTGGAGAGATGTTCATTGTGATGAGGCTAGGATGATGCTGGAGTTGGTGACGTCAATTAATCGTTGGTTATAACCTCCCCCTTCTATCGATTAATAAATATTGATGCTCATTTTCCCACATATGTATTTGTATATGCTTCTATCTTTCATATCATGGATTCTTAGTTGATGTATATGTTTCATGTTTCATTGATCTAACTGATTAAGGTAAATATCCATATGTATATTGAAATCTCTTTGTTGTTTAGTGTTTATACTTGCAGGAACTGGTCTGGCGATCAAAGATGGATTGGAAGCTACAGCAAGAGCGACAGAAGGATAGTAGGAAGCGCTTGGACTCTAAGTTTCTCCAACTTTCTATGTGTCTATTTATTCTTAGGAAAATTTTCTGCAAATTCTTTGATATGTTGTTATAAATGCATAGCACCACATTTAGGTAATGTGTTTTATCCGTAGTTAATAATTCTGCATAACACTCCTAGTCAATTTCGGGGCTCTGGGGGGCCTCTCTAACGTGACTTCCCGAGAAGGATCCTTCAACGGATTCCAAGCGATTATCTGGCCCTCGGTAGTAGCGACCAAGGGGCACACCTCTCTGACCTCCTCTGATTGTTCTTTGGCGTAGTCTAGGAGCAATGGTCAAATGAAGCAGGGGATTGATGGGGGTCTGAGAGGTGGGTAGGAGCAGCTGTGACCCGAGACGGGAGGTGCACAGCATGGTGCTATTGGACAGGGAAGTACGTTGATGGAGGATGTGCAGCAAGGGGCACGAGACAATGGGAGCACACAGGCTGGTGAAACTATCAAGGTAGGTGGAGCCAAGGTGAGGCACGCATTTAGGGGGTTGCGCAACCCGAGGGATTCTACGCAGCGTAGCACTAGGGGGAGGCTGCGTGGAAGACTGGGCACACAGGAGGGCTGGAACTGAAACAAAAAAACCAGAAGGAGAAAAATGTGCGCCCCATATAGTATTATACCAACTTTTTAATATGTAATAAATTCAAACCTTGTTATAATTCGAACTTTGGAAGGCTTGGTATATATGAAAAAATGTGGCCAACCTATGATATAATTCGAAAATAGACCATATGGAATAAAATTAAATTCATCCAACCTTGGTCCACCATAGGGGGCACATGGCGGCCCTTGGCTACACCACGTGTCAGCCTCTGGTTGGACTATCCCCACCATATTTTAAAAAAAAATCAAATTCGACCTTAGGAGACAACCATTAAAAAAAAATTCACCTTCAAAACTCTCTGGAAAATCATGCAGTGACATTTGTCACAGTTTTATTGGGAGAAATGGAGGAAAACCAAATTTTTTAGCCTTTGACCTTGTTTGACCCCTTTTTTAAAAAAATTGCATGTTTGACACAGCGATGAGAAAGCTCTAACTTCCTCATACGAGCTCTATTTTGAGTGAAATGAATTGTGTCAGATTCCTGGAGATGGGCCGGATATGGTCATTCTAGTTTGGTGCAATTCTGAGCACTTTGAATTTTGGCAAATTTTTGCCCCTAATCCAAATTTTGCTCACTCCTTCGCACTAACAGGCTTTTGGACTCACAAAATATGGTTATCTCATGAGAGCTAAACACTTCTGTGTTTCCCAATTTCTATCAACCTGATTCTAATTGGAAAAATATCCATGACAACCACTTGGGTTCATTGAAATGCCTTGCCTTGTAAATGGCTTGGCACTTCAACCAATGTCCTCCTTTTGATCCTAACCCAATCCAACACTTATTGGGTGCTTGTTGACTGATAAAACCCCTTTCTGTACCAAATCAATTCCTCGGTGCTTGGAAAACTAACTGATGGCCTTCCCATTGATAATCATGTTCCTCCTTTACACAAACATGCATTTGATGCAAGTTTCTCCTCGGAAACCACTTTCCCAAGTTAAGCCCATCTGATTGAACTACAACAATGAGTTACAACATCGGTAACAACAAGAAAAGAAATGACCATTCTTTTACCTCCACGGTTCCAAATTCCACAACTAGAAGAATGCATTCGCCATCTCTTCCGCTTCTTGGCATCAACACATCAAATGGTCTACAATGGCTAAATTTTTTGGCTGCAATCTTTGACATTTTGTCCCTATTTCCATCATCCTATAGTATTGACATGTTGTTCATGCCATGTTTTGAGAATGAAGGCTAATCATGAGCCTCTTGCTTTAGAGTGGACCTTCCCAAAATCTTGTAACATCTTGTTAGAAGCACAACCCTCAATCTGAAAAACACATCATGCAAGAAACATAACTTGACGACATATCATCTTGCTCCTTCAAAGCAACAAATTTCACATCATTTGAACATCGCCATGTACTCTTAAATATCGGTGTGCAAACTCATCGATCAAACACAAGTCGAAAAAACATGCCTCTTCAAACAAATGACTCTCAAGTCAAACAAAAGCATCTATGAAAACTCTCAAGTTTCTCACAAGTACAGTTACAATTACAAGAATCCCATTTACATGTAAAAGTACTTAAAGATCTGAAATGATAAATCTTGCAACAACAAAGTGAGTCAACATACTCCACTTTCAAACACCTTCCTAGCGTAAACATGCAACTTTCATTCAATTGGCAAAGAAATGCATCAATCATCAAAAGACATGCAAGGCCTTAATTGGATAAGAAATCTAACCATATCTTACCAAACCATTTCAATGGCGCTTCTTTAAGCTGCACTTCATCATGTGAATCATCCTGACCCACATCGATTATGAAATCCTCTTTTCCATTCCTGTGAAGATCTCTTTCCACCTTCAAATGTCGTGAATGACTTGCTGGATATGTTAGGGTCCTATAATAATAGGAATCATAATTTTGAATTGGCTATGTTAAGTCTTGTAATATTTTACATACCTTTGCATTTCTGCAAATGTTTTCCATATTAAAATATGAAAAGAGGGCATGTCCTAAAATAATAATCAAAGGACCAAAAGAAATAAAGATCACACAAAAAAAATGATAGAAAATATGAACCCCGTAAAAAGAAGCAGAAGTAAATTCTTAAAGTGTTGCACATTCAAATGCCACTACTCTTAGTTTACTTTACTTTTGCAAATAAACTGTGTGCAGCTTGTTCAAAATGCCACAATTCATGATGATCATACAATCTAATCTTGATCATTCATGCCTTTAAATTTTATGTTATGATAGTTAGTGAATAAATATCTGATCAAACCATTTAATCTTGGTAGATCAGTAGTTAGGTGAAGAATAAAAATGAGCTCATAAGTTTAATCTAAGCCATTGCAAGATATAAGGTTATAAATAAGTTATTTTTCTTATCAAAAGAAAATAAAAGGGTCAGCAAGCTCAAATGCACCCAATAAAGGAAAGAAAAAATGTTAGGATAAATAAAAGGGTAGGTATAAAACTTTTCAAAACTTATATAAGCATCATTATGCTTATCAAAAATATCTTTCTAACCCTTTCCCCTTACTAAAAATCCCTTTCCCTCTTCATTTTCCCCTTATCCAAACCATTTTTCCCTCTTCATTCCCCCTTATCATAACCTTTTCCCTTCCTAGAAACTCAAAAAACATTTTTTTTAACCCCCTTACCCCTTTAAAAATCCCCTTCCCCTTGCCAAACCCCTTTAACCCCTTTAAAAAATCAGCATTTTCATAAAAAAACAAAAAACCCACTTTTGATAGTTTAAAAGCACAAAAGATTAAATGGCCCCACTTTCCTTTGACTCTTCCGCGCGAAATATTACCCACCCCACCTTGATTTAAACCCCCCGCTCAATATTTTACCCGACCCCACTTCCATTTGAACCTTTCGCATAACGTCATTTTCGACCCCACCATCCTTTGAAAGTGTGAAACCCCGCCAGCTGTCTGATCACCGTCCATCAGATCGAACGTCTCACAACCTTTTTCACAACCCCCGAAGTTAGATGTTTAAATGTCGAGGGAGGGGAGCAAAATGGGTGGTTTTATCCGCCCGCTCCCCTGCCACGCGATGCCTCCATATTTTATCGCACCTCCACATACCAAGCCACCAAACCACTTCCAAACCATGCGATAAGCCACCCAAGTTTCAAAAATAATAAAACCCCATTATTCCATTATTTTCCTATCTACGTCGACTTGCGGAAAAGACGAAAATTCATTGCCAAACATAGTTGAAGCATGTCACTACTTTGATCCCTTCTACAACCAAATTTTCGGTATTCTAGGTAATCCTAAATACCCGACACCATCAAATAAACAAATTAATTAATAAATTGAATCAAACTGATGGCTTCTAAAAACGTCCAAACTATAAACCCTCTACAACCACCCCTCTTAGATGTCGACCATACTCCATTGACAAATAAATACTTTAAAATAGTTGATACTGTGACTAATAGAAATATTTTGGAGATCCATTGCTGGAGCCATGAAAAATTTTCTAATCAGACTGATGATATACATCTGTAGAACTCTAACCTGCCAAAATACACATTTCCACAGACCTATCAGTTCCCTGAAGTCATCATACTTTGCCAACTCAGCTATTTTCCAAATGAAAGAGCCATAGTCAGCCCTGACCAAGAAATCCTAATTAATATCACTACTCAATCCATTAACCAAATGCTGCAGATTCCATCACAACCAGAAGGAATTCCTTTCTCCATTGAAACCATTATTGAGCTTTACCTAAAGCTAGATTTCCCTAAATGGTCTCAAATATTTCATACTTTCCTCCTTGAATCAGTTCAAATTCCTAAAAGAAACCCACCATATTGTGCTACCATGTTCCCAGAATGAACCAAACAAATTGTGACCATGTTGTCTTGTATCCTAGGATATTTCACTGATGACTGTGTAGATGAATCCATCCTTGGTTTCCTCTCTACCTTTTTCCCAGGCCAGCCTCCAGCCATACTTTTCAACTTTTCCCAATTCCTAGCAGATACAATGCATGATCAACTGATCAAACTACCATAATAAGGAGCGTTCAAATACTCCTCAGTATTGTTTCATTTCTTCATATATTTTCAGTCAGAAAGGTTTGTAGTCAACCTACAAAAACTGGACACAAAGGGTAATTCCCAGTCTTTAATTTTTTGGACATCCTTGATCAGAAAGGATTCCCATGAATTTTGTTTCAAAGACTTTATTGATTCTTTTTTATACCCAATGGTTAATATGCTTAGCAACAGTATTCAACCCAGAATCAATCATGAACTCATAAAATTTCTATAGTTATCTGATCAGAAGCAAGACATGAGACTAGTATTTATACCAGAATCACAAAGAGATCAGAGTGTATGGAAGCTAACTAGTCCCTTATAAGCTTCCCAACTACCTCCCAATGAGGATATTTTCCTTAGAGTACATTAGACAAAGCTTGAATTCTGACGAGATAAATTTCCTTTCAGCCAAAAAGAAAACCCAGTTCAAGATCAAAAACCAACTAGGGCCTTTTATATGCAACAGTAGGAATTTTGGAAAGGAAGCAGACAAATTCCTACAAGAGTTAAAGTTCAGCAACAGTTTCAAATGGTCATATGACCCATTGGGAGTCATAAGAAAATTAAGAATTAAGTTTAAACTCACCCCTTTCATTTATGAATCTAAGCCTGAGATTGAGAAACATTCCAACTAGTCAAAGTGGTTGGAAAACACTTTATAGGAGGTGGAGGAGAAACTTAATACTAGTTCCAACCTGCTTACTCCAGACCCATAGGATAGGAATTCAAAAAGGTCTAGAGAAGAAGGCTCTTACTAAATAGAAGCTACAATTGATAATAAATTCAAGCTTATGTACATAAAGAAAACAAAGCTAAACCCATTAATAGAGCAGGAAGAGACAGTTGAAACAGAAACAGAGATTGTTATCAAGGATGATGCACCTACAACACATATAGAAGAAACACCTCTGCCATCATCTTCCAGTGCAGAAATCATTCAAAAGAAAAATAGTGCAGATATTTCAACATTTAGTAAGCCAGTTGACAAGGAAAAGGATATCATTGAGAAATATAAGGAGATTAAAATAAAAAAATGAAGCATTGAAGGTTGTTACATATGCACAATACTGGAAGAAAACTCCCAGTGATCGTAATAGGTTGCTTTCATCGTTTGACCTCAAAACAAGGAAAATGAAAATGACATTTCTACAGCCGAAGGTACAGGCCCCCAAAACTTCAGAAGACTATAAAAATACATGATTTGAATTTCTTGCCAAGGATTTGCATCCAATTGACCAAATTGAATTCCACAAACAGGCAGGAGAGATGATATATTCAACCATGACACATAAAGCTCTAAGTATCCAAAAGTTGCAGAATTCCCTAGCAAATATGCAGTCACAGTTAAATCTAGAGAGAGCCTCATCACAAGAAAAAGACAACAGGATTAAGTCACTGGAAGATTTGGTAATTGAAGTTGGCTATAATCCAACTGACATCAAAGCAGAAGAAGAACTTATAAAAAATAAAAATGCAGACATAGTTGCACTGAAGAAACAATTAAAATTACCAACTACTGAGCATCCACAAACCAAGGAGGTTTTGGAGATAGAAAATCAAAAGGATGAGATGATGAATCTAATCATCTAGTTGATAGCTCAACTAAAGGAAATGGATATAGAGATGGATAAGCTTGAACAGGAAAAACAAGATAGCATGGAAGCAGTTCCCATTACTGCTATTCCCATAGTATCTACACCATCACCAGTATCTACATCAGCAACAGCATCAGCAACACCAACAGCCCATCCCTCTAATGAGGCCAGAAAATTAATCAAAGCAATGGAAGATATGTCCATTCAGACTACAGATATTAATAAGCTCAAGGAATAGGTAAAGAAATTAGAATATGGAAAGAAATTGGCAGAAGTAATGCATCAAACTGAAGTACAAAAATCCAATAGATTGACTGACAAAATCCACGAGCTAGAAAAGGAGTTGTCACTAAAAGATCCTTTAGCCCAAGAAAAACAGCAATTGTCGGCCAATATCATTAACTCTGTTAATGATATTTGGCCTTCTATACAAATTATATTTGACCATAATGACTTGGTGAAGGAAGCTGGTGAGGCAATTCAAAAAGTCAAAACTAATCTTGGAAAGAAACCAGAGGAAGCCTCTAAAATAATAAAATTCCTAAATTCTAAAAATAAATATGAATTAGAAGAGCTCGGGATAGCTGACAGAACAGAGACTATACTAGAAGTGAAGAAAGTGATTTCCAAAAGAAATCCAATGATACAGCTTGAGGAGAAATGTCAAACAATTGAACTCGCAGTGAACAGGTTTCTGAAAAAGTTTGATGTATTGAGACAGAAGGGTCTGCCCAATCCTCTAGTAATAAATGACAAAATCATGAGACATGAATATTATGACAAGAAGTTAAGGGAAGTAGCCAAATAAACTTCCAACATTTCCTCAATGAAAGGCATTCCCACAGGCAAGGTACTTTTACAAACTCTATAAAACTTCTTTTACCTCCAACATGAGGTAAATCACCTTTCTGTAAATAAGCCTACATTTGCCAAATATTCAAAGGTAGATGATATTTACCGCAAGATGATGAAAATCAAAATCCCATATTAAGAAACATGGGATAAATGTTGTGATTTACTATAAAGGGTGAAATTACAGGTGAAAGAAGATAGATGAAAGAAACAAACAGGTAAAAGAAATCAAAGAATCAGGGTCAGATCTCAGTCATTTTAAAGATGTCACTATCTTTTTGCATAAAGATATTTTATTTTCCTAGAATAAATCCTAGTCAGTTGACAGGATATTTTTTGTAATGTTTTTAATAAATACTTCATCATTCCAAGTATCAAGTGTGGATTTCTGAATATTTCCATAGTTGACTAATCTCTTGCTTGAGGGTTATTGTATCAACTTCCAATTTCCATACATAATAAGTTATAAATAAAATTATTTACAGGATTCATGTGTTGAGCTATCTCAGTGAAGTATAAATTTAAATTGTTCATGTTTTCTTTCTAAGTATTCCATAAAATTATATGTGTTCTAAATTTGAATGTTATAACAGGAGTTTTACTGCATAATTTACTTAAACATTACACTGTTAGGTCCCCGTAATTTGTTAGATTGGTGAGAACAAATGAACAAGGGTAACATCATACCAGTATTTGGAGTCCTAGGACCTAGCCTTCATGGACTCAGAGAGGGCTCTCTCTATTTTTAGCAAAGGATGTGAACTTGTTTGGCTTTAGGGTTTGATTTTAGGCTAGTTGTTAATTTTAGGGTTTGTTTGTTTGTTTTGGTTGGGTAGATGATAAATTAGAATAGATGGAATGAGGAAATATTCAATTCATTGGGCTATGGAGTCTATAAAAATTCTAACTTGGTCAAATGGATTTTCAAGGTTTGTGTGATATGAGATGAACCTCAAGTTTGTGAACAAAGTAGGGCAAAGGGCAGTTAAGAATCATTTGTTAAATACTTTAACAAGAAGAGCCTTCAACACTATTCAACATAAAGAAGTAATCATAAGACAGGGCAAACCAATAACTCTTTGATTCAACTCAAGCAAATAAGCATTTAAGACAAACAATTCAGTGAACTATAGAAGGCGAGAAACTCATTTAACTTCTAGTGATTTCACCTTCAAGGCTAGAAAACATTTAAGATAAACATATAACTTTAATCAAAGAAGAGGGAACTCCTAGACATCATTGATCATAGCCATAAAGATCTCTGAAACAACTATTCAAGCATGGACAAAGGGTATGATCGAAACATAGCCTCTTTGGCAAAACCTAATTAGTGGTACTTCAAAGAAAGATCTCAAAAATAGTATTTTAGTGACATCAAACAAGCAGGGCTAACCTTAAAACATCTATGATATCAACTGTATTGAACCATTCATAAGATAAACAAGTTTGGGTGGGTCTAGAGAGAAACTAATAATTCTCTAAACTGACCTAGAAAATGAAAACATAGAGGCAGTGAAGAACAAATAGAGCTAAGGTGCCTTTGAAGAACATTTCTTAGTCTAAAACCTTTGTCCTATTGCAATATAGAAGGATGAAACACAATAATACATAGGAAAACAATATCTTAATAGAATCACATCACCATTAACCAAGCTCAGGGATCCTGCAAGCAAGCCTTCTCCATCATCAAGCCAAACAAGCCATTCGCAAATCTCACAACACCAATTTCTTCTTCAATCTCCAAAAAACCATATCTTGCTCTCAAGAGTCACCAAATGCCAACATTTTACAATAAGACCCTCATCCTCTATTTATCTAGAAAAGGAGGGAAAAAACCCTAACTAGCGTTTGAAAATGTCAAAATCATCCATAAATGTCATTTATGCCTAAGAGACCATGCAAGGCCCAAGGCACAAAATATCTCATGAAATAAATGCCAAAATAACTCCTAGCACCTAAATTTGGAGTGATTTGACTCAAAAAACACTAAAATATCATTTTGACATTAATGAGTGTCTTTTGTTGACTTTTTGGCCAAAAACACACAATGAGGTCTGAACGCGTAGCGCCTTCACGGGCAGAAACTGGGTCCACTTCCAGCCAAGTTTTGATGACCTTCCCGATGTCGGAATTTCATCCGTGATGGCCCGTTGGAAAGCTTGTTGAATCTAATTTCCAAAACTTCCATTTTTTCTAATTGAGCTCCATTAACCTGTCCAAAAATAAAATTTCCCAAAACTACTCTAGGCGCAGCGCCAGGCCTGAAAATGAGGCAAAAAGGTGAAAAATAAGGTGTTTTTTGGCCTTTTGAGGGGTCAAAAATGCTCCAAATGCTATGAAATTTTGTGAGCATACTGTACTTGATGTGAAGATTCCAAAAATGTAAATTTTTCCTCCTGGGAATGCCTGAGAATAAAGCGTATTGCCAGGGGTGTTGCGCTTAGAGGCCTCCAAATTTGTAAAAAAATAAAACTTGTAAAAAGTTTCTCAAAATTGATGGATGTCTTCCTCATGGGGTTTGATAGGCCTGTAGAGAAGATTAAGCCAATATTCCAAGTTTTTCTTGGTATTTTTCCCCTTTGAGTGCTTGTATTTTGGCATGGGCATTTTTTAGTTTAGCCCTTGCAACTTGCTTTCTCCGGGCATAATGCTTGGTCATCTTCCTTTGGAGATCAAGATGTTTATTTGCTTTCTCCAATTTAGCCTCCAGGTGTATGTTTCCTCTTTCTATCCAAGGCTCCCGGTCATGCCCTATGTCCATGGAAAGCATCTCATCTAGAGGTAGCTTCTCTGCCAAGGCTGATTCTTCATCTCTCTGTTTTGCCAACGCCTTCTTCAAACCCATGGTCCTTGGTCTCCTCATAGCCTGCTCTTCTTCATCTTCACTTTCCTCCTAGGTGCCCATGAATTCTTCTAGATTTACCTGTGCCCTTTGAGATTCTTTCTGAGATTTGATTGCTCTAGCCTCATAAATGGAAATTTGTGCCCCTAGCTGCCTGTTCTCCATCTCAAGGACATCATTCACACTCTTGGCCCAATCTAGATTTGCTTGGAGGTCTTCAATTTGGGAATTTTTATTCTGGAGGAGCAATTTTGAGATCCTTGCTTCATTTTCCTCGTCAATGTCAACTTGGATGATTTCAAATTCTCTTTCAACCTCATTTTGATCTTCTTCTTCTTCCCTTACCTTTTCTTTGCCTTTATCTAGTGGCTTAGTGGATGTGGAAGGCATGGCCCCTTGCCTTTTTAAGAAAGAAAACACATGCCTTTCCCCTCTCTGATATGTCAATGGGAGATGTTTTCCTGTGCTTATTTTGGTGTTTTCATCATGGCTGCGATCCTTTCTGCTATCATTAGTTTCCATGTCTTCCTCTTCATCACCCTGACTGTTGCTTACCTCTTCATTGCTGTGATCTTCATTTTCACTATCAGCCTCTTCATTTTCTTCATTGTATTCATGATTGTCATGACTTCCCACTTCCTCACTGAGGTTTGTTTCATTGGTGTCCATGTTGTCTTCAGCCTCCTCATTTTCTGCATAGTCATCATCTTCATTTTGGTTGCTCTCTTTATATTTTTCCTCATCTTTATCATGACTAGGAGCCTCATTTTTTTACTGTGATTAGGGCTCTTAGTCTCACTGATGTCTTTAGGGTCATCTTATATTTCTTTTTCAATTGCCTCATCTTCATCATTATCCACCTCCATGTCTTCTGCTTGATAGCTGACCTCTTCTTCATCATTGCTCAATTCATTTGCACTGTCAGCTTCCTCATTTTCTTCATTGTTATCCTCTCCCTCTGTTTCCATGTTTTCTGCTTCTTGTTGGCTTGACTCATCATCACCCTCATCTTCATTTTGGTCTGATTCATTGTCACCCTCACCCTCATTGTCACTTGCTTGTTCACTACCACTTCCTTCTTGATCTGATGCATCAAGAGAAGTTGAGGAAGGGAGGTTTTCTTGAGGAGATGAAACTTGTGTAAATTATGAGGCATGGTTAGTAGGAGGTGATGGAGGAGTAGAGGGAGGAGAATGAGATGATGAGGGTAAATTTGGTTGATGATGGGGCTGAGGGATTTTAAATATTTCATGAGCTATGAACACCTCCCAAGGTATGCCTTTTTGCTCCAACTAATGCAGCACAACCATCTTGATCAAGGAGTGATGGAACAAAATTTGCATTTGTTGGGAATAGTTCCTCCTTCGGAAAATAGAAGACATCTTGTCAACACTCTTATAGAGGTAGTAGGGAAAATGAAGCATCTTGACCCTAGTGAAGTGCATGAGTAATCTAGCATGGTAGGAGTAGAGTCTAGAGTACCTTCCCTCAAAGGTAAAGTATTTCAGGATGACCCTCATCAAGGGTGCATACCTCTCCAGTAAGTGTGATAAAGGGGAAATAGTTTTGCAGCCTTCTTTGTATCTAGGTTTGATAAATGGCTCACAGCAACTCATGTCCAACTTTTCCCTTTTGAACCAGTTCTCACGAACATCAGGTATACCTGTAGCACTAGAAATGGCATCTGATGAGAGTTCAAAGGTCACCCCTACCAAGCTTGATTTTTTTTCATGTAAATTAAGAATGAATAACCTTGTGAGCTCTGGGTGATTTTGTACTTGTTGGACTCTTTCACAAAACCAAAAACACCATACATTTTGAAATCATGTGAGAATCATGGGTCAGGTAGTAATCTCCATAGTGTCTTGGGGTTAAAATATGTTAACCTTCCCACCCTTGTGCCTCTGTCTCATAGGCTCTTGGCCTCTTTCACTACTGACACTCCCTTCTTCTCCTGACATGGTGATTAGTGTTGCTTTTAAACAACCCTAGGCCTGCTTGTGAAACTTGGTAGGAGGAGTGAAATGAAAAGATGGTGAAAGGCAATTCTTGTAAATGAGTGAGATGGAGGTGTAGGTTTGTGACTGATCCCCCTTAAGCTTTGATGAAGGGTTAACTTGAAATAACTGCAGTTACCCTAATTCACACTCCCTTAACTGATAATTTCTTGCTTGGAGGACAAAAGAGGTTGTTTGTTATGAGGAATTAGGGTTTCTAGTAACTAGGGTTTAGTAAATTCCTTTAAGCATAAAATCATGAATTTCACTCGAGGAGAAGGAAAAATATGCACCTACCAACCTTTAACTTCTTTGTAGGTCCTTGAAGGCAGTTTGGACGTGCTCCCTTGTAATTTTTGGCAATCTTGCAAGTGGAAGAGGGTTTCCGGCCTAGGTGCAGTGCCTGAACGAGCTGTCGAGTCACTTCTGCCCTAAGCACAGTGTCTGCCCGTATGCAGGCTTTCCGGGTCTCCTAAGCGCAATGCCCGCCCTCGTGCAGGCCTGTCGGGCTTCCTACGCGCAGCGTTGGGCAAGTTATGGGCCTGTCGGGCCTCCTGAGCGCAGTGTCTGAATAGTGTGGGTTTGCCGGGTTCTCCCTAAGCGTGGCGTTGGGCAACTTCTGTGGTTCTGTCGGGCTCCTGGGCGAATGGGTAGCGCCTGTTTGAATGCGCAGTGTGTTCACCCGAATGTACAGCGCAGTGTAATTTTACACTGCAAAATCTCCCCTACGCGCAGCGCCAGGTGCTATAAGCGTAACGCCTGCACGAATGTGCAACACCGGGTAACCTTGCCCAAATTCTCACTAAAACTCAGAAATTTTCTCCTTGAACGTTTTTTTGCTTTTTTCAAATGAAAAATGAGATGGGAGGAGAGAAAAATGATCTTTTATATCTTTAGGGAAATAAATTTAAATCAAAAACCCACTTTGCTAATGTTTCTTGAGCTTTTCCATCTGACTGATAATCCTTTGAACTTTTTGTTGTGCAGGAGTCTTGAAAACTTTTGAGTGGCTCTTTTCTCTTGGTGGCAGTTTTATGAGCACTGTCAAAACCTCTTTTCCTTGCATTGTGAGGTTTAAATCATGTTTTTTACCCCTCTGGACATTTTTGAGTGTGGGTGACCTGAAAAAATGGTTTCTCCCTTCTTACTGATTTTCTTGAGGCATAATAAACCTACCTCTGACAAGCACTCTATTCTTCATAATCATGTATGTTATCTCCTTTTGGCCACTTCTGATTTGCAGGTGCCATGTTATACTGATTTTTCCTTTCCCGACATTCTTGGAATTTGACACTTTTAGTTACACAACAGGAACCTCATAATCAGTTTGGCTTTCTTTCTTGGAGCTCAACCCTATGCTTTTACTCCTTTGATCATTAAGTGTAAATGACTGAAAATGGGAGCTTGACCTTCCTTACACTGATACTCTTTGAATTCTTTCCCTTTGAGGTAGTGAGATACTTTTCTTGGAAAACCATGGAGGTCACCAACAACAACCTCTTCAAACCTTGTTTGTTGTCATCATGGAGGCCTATCATCGTCATTTCATCTCCCTTGCCTATCTTTCCAAAATCTTAGGTTTTTGTGTTGTTTGAGAAGAATCATTAGTGTTTGTCTTCTAAGTTCTTTATATCCCTTTCAAGTTCATTCATTTGTGTTCAGTTCACCTCGCCTTTTTCCCTTTTCCATCTATGATTTCTAAAAATATTCAATTCATGCTTGGTTGTAGTAGTGTGCCTCTATCCATGTGATTTGTTGCATTGGTTCCTTGCTTGGCACACTGCTGGCCCAATCAGTCTTAGGAACCTTGATTTTTCTTGAGCATAGTTTGCTTCCTCCTCCTTTGCTTGTGTATATATTTAATGAGGATTAGGCCTCTTATCTTACCAATTTTTCTGTTGATAGCCACCTTGACACTCCTACATAAATGTCAAAATGAACAGTTGTCCTTTGCAGAATTTTGAACTTGATAAGGAAGTCTTACTTGGAAACTTCTCTACTCTATCTTGGAAAAACATGTGCTGGCCTTATTTCACATTTGATTCATCTTCTTGCACATAAAAACAGTGATTTAGAATACCAAAGATAACCCTACAACCTATGAAACCCTAGTGACCTAGTGGGAGGCTCTTTTGACTTGTCCTTTGATTGAAAGCTGGACTTGGGGTCTTCAAATATGAAAAACAGAGTTTTTGACAACTTGATGTATTGAAGATCCAAAATCCAATGTACTTGATTTATCTAAAGAGCCTACAGAGATATTTTGAGACCATCAATGCTTGAGGCATTTGGTGAACATAGGAAAGAGTAGGTTGATTGGTAACCCTATATGGAAAGTGGAGGGATGAGGTAAAGGCTAAACAGAGTGTTGAGGTTATGGGTGGAAAAAATAGGATGAAGATGAGTGGCATGAGCCCATGAGGGGTCTTTTAGGAGTGGTAGGCTAACCAAGGAATGGCATAGTAGTGAAATAGTGAAAAAATTGTTTTAAGGATAATGAAGGCAGTGAGATTTCTAGAACTCACAATATTCATGAATCTTGTTTTTAGAAATCTAGGACAAGTATTTATTCATCTACAAATAGCCAAAAAAAATTACTGATGACTAACAATGGCTCCACTTGGGGAGGGCAGCTCCTTTTCAAGAGGTGTCCAAAACTTCAGATATCAAATCTTTGAGTTTATGAAGACCAGTGCCTCATCCATTGGGTAGATTTTTCTTCTTTCATTTGTTGATATTTCTCTTGAAGCTATCATCTCGAGAATCTGAAAAACATCATTACCTAAACCTCATCTCTACCTACCCAGCATACCTTTGCCTATCATTTTTTCTTCTTGTGGGTGCACTTGGACTGGCAAACCCTTGACATTCTTTTTATTTTGAAAGCAAAACAAACTATCTACTTGTACCCTTATTACTTCGAAGAGTTCAGATTATGCTAGTGAACTCTTTTATTCTTGACCTAGACTATCCATATGTCAAGATTAAGTTGTATGACAGACCTCATTCTCTAATCTACTGACATGAAATTGAAAACATGATTTGAACCAGGATTAAGCAATCTGATTCACCATGGGCTATGGCATTGGGACAAGCTGCACACAGACATTATTTTTGTACAAACAAAACTAGAAATTATGAGGGTTGTGCTTCATCATTTGTTAGTCATCCCTATCTTTCTCTTTGGTTCAAATTTGAGCATTGAGAACCAGCATCTTTTTCTCCTAATCTATTCCTACTGAATGGTCAAGCTTAAATGATTTGAAAAGCCTTCTTTCACTAACCTAATAGTAGAAATTCAAAACATGTTAAGCTCTAATTAGGTTAGATGATTGAACAAGACTCTTTTCCTTAACAAGTAGTGGAATTTAGACTTTCTCACTTTCAGCAGTACCCTTTTTTGGGTATGGGGTTGTACCTCTTCTTTAAATCTACCCTCTTTTTCCATTTTTCTGTTTTTGAAATTTTTGTTTTACTGATTTTTCCTCATGCAATGTTATGCACAATGAATGAAGGTTTCAAACTAGGGATTCTGACAATCATAGTGCTTGAGCATCCCGTCATTGACAGGATCCTCAAATAACTCTTTTCCATATAGCTCTTGTAAATAGAAAGCATTGTTATCCTTTCTTCAATGGATGATGGAATGATATTTCCAAAAATTATGAAACTTGTCATGCTTTCCTTTGTACTTTCTCATTGATTCTTGCTTCTTAACTTTGTTTCTTCTAAAGATGCTTCTGAGGTTATAAAGGTATTCTTCATTAGTTTTAAAACAGAAAATGATGTCATCTATGTATATCATGGTCGAGTAACTCAAATCAGAAAGTAGCTTCCTCCCTCCTTAACCCAGAAGGCATTTGATCATACCTGTGGATGCCCCATGGTGCTTTGAAAGTGGCCTTATGTTGATCAGTTGGAATTATTATCACCTGATTATAATCTGAAACACTATCACGCATTGACATCTTGTTAGAACCTTCTACCCCTTGCGGTATATGACTTATCTTAGGAAAAGGGTATTTTTTCTTTAGGGAGGTTTGATCTAGGTTTCTAAAATCTATACATAGCCTATACCCCTTTATTTCTTTCTCAGTGACACAATCTGTTCCAAAGATCTTTGGTTTTTCTTAAAAGGGATCCTACATTGAAAATTGTTTGTTTCACAAGGCTTTAATCTCTCATCACCATATGTATAAGCATCTTCCAACTCTTTGCACAGTCTTACGTATTTTTGTTTTATGTGAGGTGACAAAGTATTGGATAACTTGATCATTTTGGGTTTTTCTAGGCTGCCTATGTTGTATTATTCTATGTCATCCTCGGTAGATACCATTTTAGGCTTCTCAATACCATTTTTTGGATCCAATAATTCTTCTGAAGTGACAAAACCCTTTGGTGATGAGTTATTTTTGTATTGCAAGACCTTAAGTTTCTTTTTATCTAGGTTCCTAGAAAGTTTTGTTATATGAAAGTGTTCCAGCATTTTTGCATAGGCAGAAGGGAATGGTTCTGTTTTTTATGTTTGTTCTTCATTTGTGCAACCTTGTTCAAATTTTAAGCTCAGTTTTGGTTTTTCAATTTTATTTTTAGTTTACAGAAAATTAAGTTCAGCTTTGCCATTATGTTTTTGTTCCAGGCTGCTAGAGTTTTGGTTGTTGGGTTCTTCATGCAGTGCCTGGTTTGACTGTTGTGGTATGTCTAGATCTATCTCAATGTCATTTACCTGCTCATCGATGTCTTCTTCATTACATAAAATGAATGAGTCAAGATCTGAATGGATGGAATAAAGAGGTGTGTTGTTTGGCCTTTCTTGGTTGCTAACCATATACTTCATGTGTGATTCTCGGTACAATCTCCTTGTTTGGTTAAAAACAGGGATGGTAGCATATGACATGTCTAATTGTAGATTCCTTGAAGTTTAGCTCCCCAGGATCCAAATAAAAGCATGCCATACTTGGGGGTAATGTCAGCAACTACTACGTCCATAGCCATACCCTTAGCAGGGATTTGTGCCAGATTGACACATAGATCTTTGATCAGACCCAGACACTTGACTCTGCTTGAATCGAAGGAATACAGGTCTTTGTAAGGTTTGGTTATTTCCAGGCCTAATCTCTCCATCACTACCTTTGGCATGAGGTTGTGAGAGGCACCAGAGTCCAGCATGGCATTATGTAAGAATTTTTCATGTATGTTTAGGCTAACATAGAAAGGGGGAATAGCTCCTTCTTGGTATTTTCCCTCTACTTCAGGTCCAAACAACAGCTCTATTTTATCATCAGTCAAGTGTAGAGTGTCGGTATCATTTCCCATGTTCAAAACTTTCAAAAGTTGGGACCTGTACATGTCTTGGGTAATCAGTTCAGTGAGAGGTATGGTTATCTTGATTTTAGCAATATCTCCTTCAAAACTGAAAAGTACTTGTGTTTTGGGCATATTTACATCAATTTTATCAGCCATAATTTTTTCTACAAGTTTATTTTGTTGATTTTGATTTGGGACTTTAGACAGAAGAGTTTTCTCAGGGCCACTAGTAGAAGCACTAGGGCAGCTTGGGTTACCACTTTTCTGGTTGATTTTGTCTTTGTTGGATCAATTTTCTTAGCCATGGTGCTGGTACTGTCTGCTGTCCTCTTAGGAATGTTTTCAGGGGTGTTCCTAACAACAGTGTCTGCTTTGTTTTTCTTGGAGGTTTCTTGGTTCTTTTTGTTCCTAAGGTCATATTGCCTATGGACCTCCATTATGGAATTTTCAAATCCCAATTGGTAGTCTTCAGAATCCTCATGGTTTGTTTCAGTTTGATCTGAGGAAAAGAAACCTTGTTCTTCTTCAGTGAGAAAAACATCACCCTAATTATTAGAACCTATCAAGTTTACTTGGTTTTCTTCACGTTCTTCAGTCTCTCTTCCCTCTTCATCTACATAATTTTCTTGGAAAGGAGGCCTAGTTTTTTGGTCATTGTCTCTTAGTCTGTTTTGGGGAGGGTCTCTTCTGAAATTTGGTTTCCTATTTATGTTTTGGGGATTTTCTTGGTTTTCCCTAGGAGGTGTTCTTTCATTTAGGCTTATCCTCTCCATCATTCTCTCCATTGTTCTAACTAGGCTGTCAATCTTGGCATCAGATGAGGAGGTTGAGGCCATGGTTTCGTCTTTGTAGGTAACTCTCTTTTCTGACCTCATCCTAGACCTATTTTCAAATAGGTTAGCCTCTACACTCACAGCTCCCCTTTACATTTCTTCTAAAGTTAAGGGGTCTCTCTCCCTCAATTGGTAGGTCATGTTTGGATCAAAGCACTCTGGAAATTTCACTAGTGCTAGGCCTTGTGGGGGCTTTATGGGAGGTGGGAGAGCATTGTACACACTATTGAATCTATTGAAATAAACTTGGACACTTTCCCCGACATTTCTCTTAAGTTTTTTATGTTCTAAGAGGATTTGGAGAGGGTTTTTATTAATTTCCCACTTTCTTATGAATGTCTGGTAGAGGGAAGGGAGATCATGTATGCTGTTAGGAGTCAAGATTTTCAACCATTTTTTGGCTTCTCCTCCTAAGCTTTGGGTTAAAATCCTCATTTTTATGGTCTCCTCTTCTAGTTCCATGTAGTCAAAGACATCATTCATCCTATCTACATGTTGTTGGGCAGTGGTAGATTCAGCTCCAGTGAAGTGAGGGATTTTGGATTGGTAGTCATTTGGAAAAGGTAACAAAGGTTGTGACAGTGCCACGAGAGCATACCATGTTGCCATGATGGGAGCTAATGGAATCCAAGGAGGGTTTACAAGGGGTGGGTTTGTGAGAGGAGGTGGAGGATGAAGTGGAGTGTTTTGCACAGTGAATGTGTGGATGGGATTGGTGGAGGTATTTGGACCAACAAACTGATTTTGAGTAGACTTGGTATGAAAAGAGCCAAAGTGATGGAGAAGCTAAAAGTCAAGGGGAGTGGAAGGAGAGGCTTCTCTACTAGAGCTCTGCTACAAATCTATGGGCTCAAGGTCATTCTAGTCAATCCCACTTTGTGACTTGGTTCTGAAAGGTTTCTTGTATGGTGTAAGTCAAAATGGGGATCTTGCAAGGTTGTAAGATGCTCAGCGAAAAAAATCGCTCTATGAATGGTCCTAAAAGTAGTTGAGTTTTAAATTTTAAAAGTTTGCCACAAAATATTTTTTGGGTCATCAACTATAGTAGGAGGGTTTGGGTCCGGATGAGATCTTGTACTTATCCTTTGTGAAGCCAGATTTCAAACTCAAATTGTAGAGAGACTGAAAGTTTAGGATTGTTTTCGGGAGGCTAACCTCTCTTAGTGTTTTCTAAACTCACACAGTGTGTGACTAGGCCTCTAAACTTCTTAGGGATGATTTGACACAATCCTAGGGAATTCTAATGAGAACTAGTGAACTAGTAGGCCTACTGGAAGCTTAGTGGAGTTGTCAGGTGGATGTTTTTAGTTGTTTTAAGGATATGTATTTATGCTCCACCACCAATTGCTGACAAAAAACCAATCTAGGGATGTTTTTTGGGTTTTTTGAGTTCCTTTATGTAGCCCTAAGGTTTCTATGAGTGTCTTCCAGTTGAGTCATCATTTTGCTAGGATGGTAAAACAGACAGATTCTACTCTTTGGCTAACAATTTGAGTTCTCTATGATTTGATAAGGGTTTCTAGAGTTCTAAGGAATACTTAGATTGTCACTAACTCAGAAATGTCTCACCTTGATTGCCATTGTGTTACGCGATGAGTTGGTGATAAATCAATAGAAATTGTGTGATAAGGGCTTCTGAATTTTCTAAGGATATATAAGCTTGTTTCTTACTCAGAATGTCCCACCGTGATCGCCATCATGTTAGGTCCCCGTAATTTGTTAGATTGGTGAGAACAAATGAACAGGAGTAACATCAAACTAGTATTTGGAGTCATAGGACCTAGCCTTCTTGGACTCAGAGAGGGCTCTCTCTATTTTGTACAAAGGATGTGAACTTGTTTTCTTTTAGGGTTTGATTTTAGGCTAGTTGTTAATTTTAGGGTTTGTTTGTTTGTTTTGGTTGGGTATATGATCAAGTATAATAAATGGAGTGAGGAAACCTTCAATTCATTGGACTATGGAGTCTATAAAAATTCATGGAAAGTTCAATCAATGAATCAAGGTGCATCACAGGGAAAATCTAAATTGGTCAAATGGATTTTCAAGGTTTGTGTGATATGAGATGAACATCAAGTTTTTGAAAAAGGTAGGGAAAAGGGCCCGTTGGATAGCTTGCTGAGTATACTTTCCAAAAATTCCTTTGATTTTATTATTGAGCTCCACTAACCTGTCCAAAAGGGAAATTTCCCAAAACTGCTCTAGGCGCAGCGCCAAGCCTGAAAATGAGGCAGAGAGGTGAAAAATGAGGTGTTTTTTGGCCTTTTGAGGGGTCAAAAATGCTCCAAATGCTCTGAAATTTTGTGATAATACTTTACTTGATGTGAGGATTCCAAAAATGCAAATTTTTCCTCTTGGGTATGCCTGAGATGAAAGCGTAGCGCCAGGGGTACTGCGCTTAGAGGCCTCCAAATTTGTAAAAAACCAAAACTTGTCAAAATTTTCTAAAAATTGGTGGATGTCTTCCTCATGGGGTTTGATAGGCTTGTAGAGAAGCTTCAGCCAAGATTCCAAGGTTTTCTTGGTCTTTTTCCCCTTTGAGTGTTTGTATTTTGGCATGGGACGTTTTGAGTTTAGCCCTTGAAACTTGGTTTCTTCGGGCATAATGCTTAGTCATCTTCCTTTGGCGATCAAGATCTTTATTTTATTTCTCCAATTTAGCCTCCAGTTGTATGTTTTCTCTTTCTAGCCAAGGCTCTCGGTCATGCCCTATCTCCATGGCAAGCAGCTCATCTAGAGGTAGCTGCTCTGCCAAGGTTGATTCTTCTTCACTCTGCTTTGCCAATGCCTTCTTCAAACCCATGGTCTTTGGTCTCCTCCTAGCCTGCCCTTCTTCATCTCCACTTTCCTCATAGGTGCCCATGAAATATTCTAGCTTTACCTATGCCCTTTGAGCTTATTTCTAGGCTTTGATTGCGCTAGCCTCATAAATGGAAATTTGTGCCTCTCGCTGATGTTCTCCATCTCAAGGACATCATTTACACTCTTGGCACTATCTAGATTTTCTTGGAGGTATTCAATTTGGGAATTTTTGTTCTAAAGGAGAAAGTTTGAGATCCTTGCTTCATTTTCCTCGTCACTGTCAACTTGGATGATTTCAAATTCTCTTTCAACCTCATGTTGATCTTCTTCTTCTTCCCTTACCTTATCTTTGCCTTTATCTAGTGGCTTAGTGGATGTGGAAGGCATGGCCCCTTGCCTTTTTGAGGCAGCAAACACATGCCTTTCCCCTCTCTGATATGTAAATGGGAGAGGTTTTCCTGTGCTTATTTTGGTGTTTTCATCATGGCTATAATCCTTGCTGCTATCATTAGTTTCCATGTCTTCCTCTTCATCACCTTGACTGCTTCTTACCTATTCATTGTTGTGATTTTCATTTTCACTATCAGCCTCTTCATTTTCTTCACTATCTTCATGACTGTCATGACTTTCATGACTTCCCACTTCCTCACTGAGGTTTGTTTCATTGGTGTCCATGCTGTCTTCAACCTCCTCATTTTATGCATAGTCATCATCTTCATTTTGGCTGCTTTCTTTATCTTTTTTCTCATCTCTGTCATGACTAGGAGCCTCATTGTTTTGACTATCATTAGGGTTCTTTGTCTCATTGATGTCTTTAGGGTCATCTTCTGTTTCTTTGTCACTTGCCTCATATTCATCATTATCCACCTCCATGTCTTGATAGTTGACCTCTTCTTCATCACTGCTCAATTCATTTCCACTGTCAGCTTCCTCATTTTCTTCATTGTTATCCTCTCCCTATTTTTCCATGTTTTCTGCTCCTTGTTGGCTTAACTCATCATCACCCTCATCTTAATCTTTGTCTGATTCATTATCACCCTCAACCTCATTATCACTTGCTTGTTCAGTACCACTTACTTCTTGATCTGATGCATCAGGAGAAGGTGAGGAAGGGAGATTTTCTTGAGGAGAGGAAACTTGTGTAGATGATGAGGCATGGTCAGTAGGAGGTGATGGAGGAGTAGAGGGAGGAGGATGAGATGATGAGGGTAAATTTGGCTGATCATGGGGCTGAGGGCTTGTAAATATTTCATGAGCTATGAACACCTCCCAAGGTATGCCTTTTTTCTCCAACTGATGCAACACAACCATCTTGATCAAGGAGTGATGGAACAAACTTTTCATTTTTTGGGAATAGTTCCTCCTTTGGACAACAGAATACATCTTTTCAATACTCCTATAAAGGTAGTAGGGAAAATGAAGCATCTTAACCCTAGTGAAGTGCATGAGCAATCTAACATGGTAGGAGTAGAGTCTAGAGTACCTTCCCTCACAGGTAAAGTATTTCATGATGACCTTCTTTGTACCTAGGTTTGATAAATGGCTCATAGCAGCTCATGTCCAACTTTTCCCTTTTGAAACATTTCTCACCAACATCAGGTATACCCGTAGCACTAGAAATGGTATCTGATGAGAGTTCAAAGGTCACCCTTGCCAAGCTTTATTATTTATCATTTAGGTTAAGAATGAATAACCTTATGAGCTCTGGGTGATTTTGTACTTGTTGGCCTCTTTCATAAAACTGAAAACACCCTATATTTTGAAAGCATGTGAGAATCATGGGTCAGGTAGTAATCTCCACAATGTCTTGGGGTTCAAATCTGTTAACCTTCCCACCCTTGTGCCTCTGTCTCATATGCTATTGGCCTCTTTCACTGCTAACACTCCCTTATTCTCCTGACATGGTGATTAGTGTTGCTTTTAAACAACCCTAGGCATGCTTATGAAACTTGGTAGGAGGAGTGAAATGAAAATATGGTGAAAGACAGTTCTTGTAAATGAGTGAGATGGAGGTGTAGGTTTGTGATTGATCCCCCTTAAGCTTTAATGAAGGGTTAAATTTAACTCACTGCAGTTACTCTAATTCACACCCCCTTAGCTGATAATTTCTTGCTTGGAGGTCAAAAGAGGTTGTTTGTTATGAGGACTTAGGGTTTCTAGTAACTAGGGTTTAGTAAACTCCTTTAAGCATAAAATCATGAATTTCACTCAAGGAGAAGGAAAAATATGCACCTACCAACCTTTAACTTCTTTGCAGGTCCTTGAAGGCAGTTTGGAGGTGCTCCCTTGTGATTTTTTGGCAATCTTGCAAGTGGAAGAGGGTTTCCGACATAGATGCACCACCTGAACGAGTTGTCAGGTTGCTTCTGCCCTAAGCGCAGCGCCTGCCTATGTGCAAGCTTGCTGGGTCTCCTAAGCACAGTGTCTGCCCTCGTGCAGGCCTGTCGGGCTTCCTACGTGCAGCGTTGTTCAAGTTCTGGGCTTGTCAAGCCTCCTAAGCGCAGCGTTTTCACGGTGTGGTCCTGTCGGGTTCTCCCTAAGCATAGCGTTGGGAAACTTCTGTGGGTCTGTCGGGCTCCTGGGCGAATGGGTAGCGCCCGTCTGAATTCGCAGCGCAGTATAATTTTACACTGCAAAATCTCCCCTACACGCAGTGCTGGGTGCTGTAAGCATAGCGCCTGCACAAACGCGCAGCGCCGGGTAACTTTGCTCAGATTCTCACTAAAACTTAGAAATTTTCTCCTTGTTTTTTTCTCTTTTCAAATGAAAAATGAGATAGGAGGAGAGAAAAATAGTATTTTATATCTTTAGGGAAATAAATTTAAATCAAAAACCCACTTTGCTAATGTTTCTTTAGCTTTTCCATCTGACTGATAATCCTTTGACATTTTTGCTATGCAGGAGACTTGAAAACTTTTAAGTGGCTCTTTTCTCCTGGTGGTAGTTTGTTGAGCACCGTCAAAACATCTTTTGCTTGCATTGTGAGGTTGAAATCTTGTTTTTTACCCCTCTGGACATTTCTGAGTGTGGATGACCTGAAAAAATGGTTTCTCCCTTCTTATTGATTTTCTTGATGCATAATAAACCTATCTCTGACAAGCACTCTATTCTTCATAATCATGTATGCTATCTCCTTTTAGCCACTTCTGATTTGCAGGTGCCATGTCATACTAATTTTTCCTTTCCTGACATTCTTAGAATTTGACACTTTTAGTTACACAATAGGAACCTCATAATCAGTTTGGCTTTCTTTCTTGGAGCTCAACCCTATGTTTTTATTCCTTTGATCATTAAGTGTAAATGACTGAAAATGGGAGCTTGACCTTCCTTACACTGATACTCTTTGCATTCTTTCCCTTTGAGGCAGTGAGATACTTTATTCATATATAAAACTTGGAATATCCACAGTCGTCATTTTTAGTCTACGTTTCAAGTCTAAATCAAGACTCATCATCAGGACAACCTGCTAAGAAGAGAGAAGATCAGGGTTAGTAAATAGTGGAGCGAAGAAGAATGAAAGGGCCGACCAGCTCTTACATATTTATAGATTAATTAGCTATTTATTTTGGTTTATTCAAAATTATTGTTTATTTCATTTTTCAATTTTTATTTATTTCATTTTTAATTTAGTGATATTTTAAAAAAAAGTATTATTATAGTTTATTTAAGTTGTTTATATAAAATTAGATTTGTTTGTTAATACTAAATATTTGAGGAAAAGTTTAGGTGGTAATGATAATATATATTATAAAGGGTGAATATTAAATTTTAATTATTGATTATAAGGGTTTATTTATTATTATTTTATTGAAATTAATTATATTAAAAAAATGATCTTTATTAATGCTAAAAAAGGGGGAGGGGTGTTAATAATTAAGCTGGATGTTACTAAAACTAAGGGATACTAATAGGGTATATTTTAATAAATATATTTAAGAGGGTAAGTAAAGGGATGCCCCATATTAATGGGTAAATAAAAATGATCCTAAATATTGAGATAACATAGAGTTTAATATTAATATCATTAGAGGCGTTAATATTAATAGTATTAGAGGGGTTTATATATTATTAGAGGGGTTTAATATTAATATAATTAGAGGGGTTAATATTAACAGTATTAGAGGGGTTTAATATTAATATCATTAGAGGGGTTAATATTAATAGTATTAGAGGGGTTCATATATTATGCAGCGAGGCCTAACTACCAAGTTATATAATAATGGAAGTAAATAAAAAAGGGGGGGTAAGGCAGGTTAAGGAGAGTTTTAAATATTAAAAGAGGATAAGAAAGTGTTGTACAGTACAACAACCCTCGCCATTTCAAATTTTTAAAAGAAATATCATTTAGAAATAGGTCCCCTTTTTTCTTTTTTAGGAATAAAAGAATTAGATGAAATCCGATCATTTTAAATAAAACAAATAAAGAGTCCATTTTTTCATAAATCACAAAGTGCTTATAAACAAATGAAACATTGAAAAATCCCCGATCCGATGAGATATAAAAAAATTTGTCACATCAACATAATACATAAAGTGTTCACATTTAACTAAGTTCGATGTGATACCGTAATCGCAATCGCAAATCAAAGATATCTTAAATCTTTACATTTGTTTTGAAAAACTCCGATGTGATGCGATGAATCACAAATCGCATTTCAGAGAAGCAATGTCATGTATGCTTATTTTATAAATTCCAATGCGATATAACCCATCGCAAATCGCAAAAAGAAAAAGAAAACTCTTCATTTGGTCAATTGCAAAACTATGATGCAATGCAATTTATCGCAATTGCATTTCGGAGGAAAAAACATCATATTCACTCATGTTACCAAAATCCCGATGCGATGGACCCCACATTAATCACAATCGCAAATCGGCGAATATCATTTGCAACTTAATTCATTTGGAAAGAGCCGATGCGATATAACATCATCACAATCGCAAACCGGCGGGGATCATGAAATGTTATTTGTCATTCCTTTTGATAAACTCCGATGCGATCGATACTTAATTTTTACATTCTACATATGTTATTTATTCATCGCAATCGCAAAAAATCAAAAGGAAAGTTTTATATTCGCATTTAAAATTTGTCGATCTCCGACTGTACGTTTACTATTACATGGAAAATCAAACGAATAATGATGATTGATTCTATTTTGAATGTGTGAGTGTGACTCTTAGAGAAGGAATTTAAGTTTTAACAAGAAGTTAATAAATTGAAAATAACAAATAAATCTTTTCATATAAGTTGTTCTCCTCATTGAATTTTCACCACGTCTGAAAGCTTTTCTCCTTTGCAGAACCACAGAACAACCAATCCTTTCGTTCGTTGAGCAAGTGAGACATTACCAGACGACAAAATATCGAAGAGATCTAAGAAAGAAAAGGTTGCTGCCGCTGCAAATTTCATTGCTATTCCCATAGTACCAAAAGAAAAACCAGCCAAACTCAAGCTGGTAACAGATACTTCATGCCTGGGACTTGGAAAAATGACTTGGGAAGATGTATACAACTTAATTAAAAAATAAAACCCTAAAGTCACTAAAGAGAAGGTCAAAGTCCCTGATGAAGATGACTCAGATTCTGATTCTGAGACTCCTCTTAAAAACCCTTGCAAATTCGTTCCTTCATAGAATTGCAGCTCGGGCGAAAATTTTCCCTTACTATGATGTAATTATGTGGGTAATAGACAATGTCACCATCCAAAACAGGACCTTTGTTTCAGCTACGGGAACAATGTTTGGGTCTTTCAGAGAAGAGGAAATAAAGGCAATGTACCATCTTCCAGACCCGCAAAAGGTCTACAACAAATCTTTTATTAAAGATTTTGCTGCAAGTAATGAAACTCAGTCTAAGCCAATCAGAGAATGGAGAAAAGCTCCAAAGAAGCATAAAAATGAATCATCAGGTATGTACTCCGTGGAGTCCCTTTCACCTCCATATTGTTATGTCGCCGCAATGATGTGCATACTATATGGAAATGATAATTCAGCTAGATTTTCAATTCAAATGGTACCCTTAATCCATTCTGCTGTGAATTCTGAAATCATGGATTGGGCAGCTATCCTTTCAGATAAGATAGCCAATAGAATCCTAGAGTATAGAAAGGATAAAAACACTAGAAACAGAACCTCGTTTTTCTTCTGTGCATACATTTGAGATGCCCTATGTTTTAACTCTGAATTTCCCATTCTTGGCTGGAAATGGACCTCCAAAGATCCCGTTCCTATTCATATTTACCATAAGTTCTTATGGAAGGTGCATTTTAAAAACCATGTTTATATAATTTGTCACGGTTTCCTCATCCGTGTCTATCAAACCATTTTTAACCAATTTCCTCCCCGGCTTTCTGAAAAAACCAAGAATGATGTATCCCAGATTGGTGACTGGTTTGGAGAAGAGAAATTTACCTATGTCAGAGTATTTGGGAGTATAGTGGAGCCCCATATTTTACCTCTGTATGTCCTAGATAAACTGTAAGCACAAGAAATCTCCTACCAGTTAACAGTAGAAGGCATGTCAAGGTGTTTCAAGAATAACAAGAAACTAATGTGGCCTACTTTTCCATTTCACTGTGGGCATTATACTCTTAATAACTTCACACATGCTGAGAAAGAAGTCATAAAAATAAGGGATCTTAAGCTCTCAAAAGTCCCAGGTAGGGAGTACGATCAGAGAAAAGTAGCATTTGATTTCACAACTTCAGTTTCAATTGCTCGGTTCGAACATGAACCTGATGAGTTTGATGATTTATTTGTTTCTATTGATAAATTTCCCCAAGTTTATGACTTGGCTAAATCCAAATTTCAGACAGAGGATATGAATAAATTCATGTTATTTAGAAGCCAAAGACTGCTGAAAGATCCTCTTAACCAGTTAAGAGTTATGCTGCAAGAATCTGAGAATATAGAAACAGATCAAAAGGAAAAAGAAGATGCAGCCAACAAAGCAGGAAAAGAAACATCTACCAGCAAGGGAAATGTGCAGACTGAAAATGTAAGCACAAGTGACAAGCTTGATGCGCAAAAGGAGAATACTGGCAGCAAAACAGATGAACCTATTGGAAAAGGAACTACAGTTCAAACAGGGAATGAAAGTACAGGTATTGAGACCAATGTGCATATTGAGAAAGGAAATACAGGCAGTGAGACTAATGTATAGGAAAAAAAGAAATCTATTGGTAATAAGTCAAATAATCAACTTGAAAGAGAAAAAAGCACTGAGAATGTGGTGGATTCTACTGAAATTATTGTTTCTTCTCATTTGCTAAATCAATACGAACATTTTTTTCAGCAAATAGGATCACAAAATAATCCTCAAGTTGAAATGTTGAAAGATCAAGATATGGAAATTATTCCTGAGCATCCTTCAAAAGAAATTATGTTGAAAGCAGAAGAGATTCCTCCTCTAGATATCTTTTATAGTCCTAAGCATAGGGTTGTTGTCAGGAAGCAGAGGAAGAGAAGAAGAACAGATCAAGAATCTCTTTCAACATCACAAGTTGAACTGATGAACATTTTCTGGAAAAATACTGAGGTGAATCCTTCAGAGGATCTCACCAAATTGTCACAATATGCAGGCACCTATAGCGCAACTACTATAGACAAAGCTTTGGAAGTCACCCAAATGATGAAGCAAAAGGAACAAGCAACAGAAAATCAGCAAAAGATTATGCAGTTGGAATAGCAGTTGCAGGATGAAAATATTAGATCTAAACAGTTGGAAGAACAACTTGGTATTGAGAAGAAAAAGCTTGATCAACAAGCCTTGAATAAACAACAATAGCTATCTCAAGAGGTGGAAAAACTATAGACCCTACTACGAAATGAGAAAACTGCTAAGGTTGAGCAAGAGAAAGTATTCCAAGCAAGATTGGACAAATTTAGGGATTATCTTAAATTAGATCATTTTAAAGCTGAAGCTCTTGAAACAAGCAAACTACTGTCTCAGCAGTTGAATGAATTGTGTCAAAAGATGGCACAAACCAAGCCCTTGTGTGAAATAACATCATCTTTAATAGATGAAGGAATCAACCTCAGGGTCGATTTTGATGATGCAGATGAGAAAATTTCTGAATTTCTTTCATGGAAAGACTCAGAGCAAGGAAGGAATGCAAACCTTCCCAAGATTGAGGAAAGACACAAAGAAATTGTGTTTACTGAATAGGAAAAGCAGTTGATAAAAGGAGAAAGAGCTACATCAAGGGCCAGAAATATGATGAATAGTATAACACAGTTGATTAATGATAGATTATATGCCACCAATTTAATTTCAGATTGTATCCCAGGAAAATTACCAAAGGTAAAAGAGACTCATTCTAAGTGGAAGCAAGAATTAATCAATAAGAATCAGAAAATCAGCAAACTTCAAGGAATTTCATGGGATATCATGTGGACATATCTAATCAAGCCACACAGTCAGCAAATGGAAATTAAATGCCTTTCCAATGCCATTCATTGTATCATTCCAGAGTTTTCTGATGCCACGTACACTGGTCAGTTACATTCGGGGCTAAATCATCCAGCAGAGGTTAAAGATATGCTCAAAATTTTCCACCTGGGCACATTGAATATAGGGTAAAATCAATGAATTGGTTTCATTTTAATATCGCAAGTCTATTTCTAGATTTCCGATGATAGATTGTAGCAATAGTTTTAGTTATTTTGTTTTATTAAGTTCCTATTTAAACCCCTTTCATGAATTTAGAAAGGTGTCCTAAATTAGTAATCATTTTTGACTTGGATGTTACATTTTTGTACTCCATTGACTATTATATTTTTATAAAGGATCACATCCGGTGGTTTGTGGCAAATTACCTCTAAGAATTTCATTTATGTACCTTAGAGTTTGTTTTACATTGAAGCACTAGATCTGGATATTGAGTTGCATCTGGAAAAGTATCAAGATGAATCTGGTATTTGTATCGATTTACTGTTATTTTTCTTATGTTATGAGATATTCTATTTAAATTTGCTATCATTTATATTTACTTGCTTTACAAATTTTTCTTTATACATATCATTTTTGAGTGTATAGAAATATTTTATCTTTAACAGTGTATACAAATGATATAGAAAATGATGAGTACAATGTGTTATTATAACTCTGTTTAATTCCTTAAACAGATTTATCATTATTTGATGTTGCATATTTCAGTTAAATTATAATACATTTTCATGGTTATTGATTTGATTGAAACAATCTTAAATTTGTATTCATATTTGACACCCGGGTTAATTTTAGAAATAATTTATAAGTTATAGATTAAATTAGATAGATTAATTCAGTCATTTAGTATTCATTATCCACTCACATAATCATTCCACAACCAACCCTTTTTAGTTATTAGGAAATTGGTCCTATAAATCCAGTCGGAGCCACCACACCAAACAGAAAAGGAGTTGTCCTAAGGTCCCGACCGGATGGTTTTCCCCCAATGTTTGAAGCAGCGATTTTCGAGGCTTCAACATTTTTGGCGCTAGAAGGAGGGCCTAAGCTATGAATGGAAGATAAATCCAAATCTACAGGCCATTCTAAGATAAATTTACCCTCATCACCTTCTTCAATTTCTTCCACACCGCAAATCACCAGGGAAGAAATTGACAGAGATATTCAAACACCCACTACCAAAGTCCCAAACCAATCGGATAATCAATCTTCTGAGTCCCCTGAAATACAAGCTTTAGTTATGTTGTACAGTACAACAACCCTCCCCATTTCAAATTTTTAGAAGAAATATCATTTAGAAATATGTCCCCTTTTTTCTTTTTTTAGGAATAAAAGACTTAGAAGAAATCCGATCATTTTGAACAAAACAAATAAAGAGTCCATTGTTTCATAAATGACAAAGTGCTTATAAACAAATGAAACATTGAAAAATCCCCGATCCGATGAGATATAAAAACTTTTATCACATCAACATAATACATAAAGTGTTCACATTTAACTAAGTTCGATGTGATACCGTAATCGCAATCGCAAATCGGAGATATATTAAAGTTTTATGTATTTGTTTTGAAAAACTCCGATGCGATGCGATGAATCACAAATCGCATTTCGGAGAAGCAGTGTCATGTATGCTTATTTTATAAATTCCGATGCCATATAACCCATCGCAAATCGCAAAACGAAAAAAAACAAACTCTTCATTTTGTAAATGCAAAACTCCGATGTGATGCAATTTATCGCAATCGCATTTCGGAGGAACAAACATCATATTCACTCATGTTACCAAAATCTCGATGCAATGGACCCCACAGTAATCGCAATCGCAAATCGGCGAATATCATTTGCAACTTAATTCATTTGGAAAGAGCTGATGCGATATAACATCATCGCAATCGCAAATCGGCGGGCATCATGAAATGTTATTTGTCGTTCCTTTTGATAAACTCTGATGCGATCAATACTTAATTTTTACACTGTACATATGTTATTCATTCATGGCAATCGCAAAAAATCAAAAGGAAATTTTTATATTCGCATTTCAAATTTGTCGATCTCTGATTGTACGTTTACTATTAAATGGAAAATCAAATGAATAATGATGATTTATTATATTTTGAATGTGTGAGTGTGACTCTTAGAGAAGGCATTTAAGTTTTAACACGAAGTTAATAAATTGAAAATAATGAATAAATCTTTTCATATAAGTTGTTCTCCTCATTGCATTTTCACCACGTCTGAAAGCTTTTCTCCTTTGCAGAACCACAGAACACCCAATCCTTTTGTTCACCAAGCAAGTGAGACATTACCAGACGACAAAATGTCGAAGAGATCTAAGAAAGAAAAGGTTTTTGCTGCTGCAAATTTCACTGCTATTCCCATAGTAACAAAAGAAAAAACAGCCAAACTCAAGCTGGTAACACATACTTCATGCCAGGGACTTGGAAAAATGACTTGGGAAGATGTATACAACTTAATTGAAAAATAAAACCCTAAATTCATTGAAGAGAAGGTGACAGTCCCTGATGAAGATGACTCAGATTCTGATTCTGAGACTCGTCTTAAAACGCTTGCAAATCCGTTCCTTCATAGAATTGTAGCTCAGGCAAACATTTTCACTTACTAGGATGTAATTCGATGGGTAATAGACAATGTCACCATCCAAAACAGGACCTTTGTTTCAGTTGCGAGAACAATGTTTGGGTCTTTCAGAGCAGAGGACATAAAGGCAATGTACCATCTTCCAGACCCGAAAAAGGTCTACAACAGCTTTTATTAAAGATTTTGCTGCAAGTAATGAAACTCAGTCTGAGCCAATCAGAGAATGGAGGAAAGCTCCAGAGAAGCATAAAAATGAATCATCAGGTATGTACTTCGTGGAGTCCCTTTCACCTCCATATTTTTATGCCGCCGCAATGATGTGCAGAATATTTGGAAATGATAATTCAGCTAGATTTTCAATTCAAATGGTACCCTTAATCCATTCTGCTGTGAATTCTGAAATCATGGATTGAGCAGTTATCCTTTCAGATAAGATAGCCAATAGAATCCTAGAGTATAGAAAGAATAAAAACACTGGAAACACAACCCCGTTTTACTTCTGTGCCTACAATTTAGATGCCCTATGTTTTAACTCTGAATTTCCCATTCTTGGATGGAAATGGACCTCCAAATATCCCATTTCTATTCATATTTACCATAAGTTCTTATGGAAGGTGCATTTTAAAAACCATGTTTATAGAATTTGTCACAGTTTCCTCATCCCTGTCTATCAAACCATTTTTAACCAATTTCCTCCTCGGCTTTCTGAAAAATCCAAGACTGAAATATCCCAGATTGGTGACTCGTTTGGAGAAGAGAAATTTACCTATGTCAGAGTATTTTCAAGTATAGTGGAGCCCCATATTTTACATATGTATGTCCCAGATAAACTATTAGCACAAGAAATCTCCTACTAGTTAACAGTAGAAGGCATGTCAAGGTGTCTCAAGAATAACAAGAAACTAATGTGGCCTACTTTTCCATTTCACTGTGGGCATTTTACTCTTAATAACTTCACACATGCTGAGAAAGAAGTCATCAAAATAAGGGATCTTAAGCTCTCAAAAGTCCCAGGCAGGCAGTACGATCCGAGAAAAGTAGCATTTGATTTCACATCTTCAGTTTCAATTGCTCGGTTCGAACATGAACCTGATGAGTTTGATGATTTATTTGTTTCTATTGATCAATTTCCCCAAGTTTATGACTTGGCTAAATCCAAATTTCAGACTGAGGATATGAATAAATTCATGTTATTTATAATTCAAAGACTGTTGAAAGCTCCTCTTGACCAGTTAAGAGTTATGCTGCAAGAATCTGAGAATATAGAAACAGATCAGAAGGAAAAAGAAGATGCAGCCAACAAAGCAGGAAAAGAAACATCTACCAACAAGGGAAATGTGCAGACTGAAAATGTAAGCACAAGTGACAAGCCTGATGTGCAAAAGGAGAATACTGGCAGCAAAACAGATGAACCTATTGGAAAAGGAACTACAGTTCAAACAAGGAATGAAAGTATAGGTATTGAGACCAATGTGCATATTGAGAAAGGAAATACATGCAATGAGACTAATGTACAGGCAGAAAATAAAGATATTGGTAATAAGTCAAATAATCAACTTGAAAGAGAAAAGACCACTGAGAATGTGGTGGATTTTGCTGAAATTATTGTTTCTTCCCATTTGCTAAATCAATATGAACAATTTGTTCAGAAAATAGGATCACAAAATAATCCTCAAGTTGAAATGCTGAAAGATCAAGATATCGAAATCATTCCTGAGCATCCTTCAGAAGAAATTGTGTTGAAAGTAGAAGAGATTCCTCCTCTAGATATCTTTTACAGTCCTAAGCATAACGATGTTGTTAGGAAGTAGAGGAAGAGAAGAAGAACATATCAAGAATCTCTTTCAACATCACAAGTTGAACTGATGAACATTTTCTAGAACAATACTGAGGTGAATCCTTCAGAGGATCTCACCAAATTGTCACAATATGCAAGCGCCTATAGTGCAGCTACTATAGACAAAGCTTTGGAAGTCACCCAAATGATGAAACAAAAGGAAGTACGGATAGCTATGATGGAGGAACAAGCAACAAAAAATCAGCAAAAGATTATGCAGTTGGAACAGCAGTTGCAGGATGAAAAGCTCAGATCTAAACAGTTGGAAGAACAACTTGGTATTGATAAGAAAAAGCTTGATCAAAAAGCCTTGAATAAAAAACAGCAGCTAGCTCAAGAGGTGGAAAAACTACAGACCCTACTGCAAAATGAGAAAACTGCTAAGGTTGAGCAAGAGAAAGTGTTCAAAGCAAGATTGGACAAATTTAGGGATTATCCTAAATTAGATCAATTAAAAACTGAAGCTCTTGAAACGAGAAAACTACTATCTCAGCAGTTGAATGAATTGTGTCAAAATATGGCACAATTCGAGCCCTTATGTGAAATAACATCATCTTTAATAGATGAAGGAATCAACCTCCGGGTCGAGTTTGATGATGCAGATGAGAAAATTTCTGAATTTCCTTCATGGCAAGACTCAGAGCAAGGAAGGATTGCAAACCTTCCCAGGATTGAGGAAAGACACAAATAAATTATGTTTACTGAATGGGAAAATCAGTTGATAAAAGGAGAAAGAGCTACATCAAGGGCCAGAAATATGATGAATAGTATAACATAGTTGATTAATGATAGCTTATATGCCACCAATTTAATTTCAAATTGTATCCCAGGAAAATTACCAAAGGTAAAAGAGACTAATTCTAAGTGGAAGCAAGAATTAATCAATAAGAATCAGCAAATCAGCAAACTTCAAGGAATTTCATGGGATATCATGTGGACATATCTAATCAAGCCACACAATTAGCAAATGGCAATTAAATGCCTTTCCAATGCCATTCATTGTATCATTCCATAGTTTTCTGATGTACGTACACTGGTCAGTTACATTCGAGGCTAAGTCATCCAGCAAAGGTTAAAGATATTCTCAAAATTTGCCACCTGGGCACATTGAATGCAGGGGAAAATCAATGAATTGGTTTCATTTTAATATCGCAAGTCTATTTCTAGATTTCTGATTATAGATTGTAGCAATAGTTTTAGTTATTTTGTTTTATTAAGCTCCTATTTAAACCCCTTCCATGCATTTAGAAAGGGGTCCTGAATTTGTAATATTTTTGACTTGGATGTTACATTTTTGTACTCCATTGACCATTATATTTTTATAAAGGATCACATCTGGTGGTTTATGGAAAATTACCTCTGAGAATTGCATTTCTGTACCTTAGAGTTTGTTTTACATTGAAGCACTGGATCTGGATATTGAGTTGCATCTGGAAAAGTATCATGATGAATCTAGTATTTCTATCGATTTACTGTTATGTTTCTTATGTTATGGGATATTCTATTTAAACTTGCTATCATTTATATTTACTTGCTTTACAAATGTTTCTTTATACATATCATTTCTAAGTGTATAGAAATATTTTATCTTTCACAGTGTATACAAATTATATATAAAATGATGAGTAAAATGTGTTATTATAACTCTATTTAATTTCTTAAACAAATTTATCATTATTTGATGCTGCATATTTCAGTTAAATTATAATACATTTTCATGGTTATTGATTTGATTGAAACAATCTTAAAGTTGTATTCATATTTGACACCTGGGTTAGTTTTAGAAATAATTTATAAGTTATAGATTAAATTAGATAGATTAATTCAGTCATTTAGTATTCATTATCCACTCACACAATCATTCCATCACCAACCCTTTTAGTCATTAGGAAATTGTTCCTATAAATCCAGTCGGAGCCACCACACCAAACGGAAAAGGAGTTGTCCTAAGGTCCTGACCGGGTGGTTTTCCCCCAATGTTTGAAGCAGCGATTTTCGAGGCTTCAACAAGTTCATAAACTCCAAGGGTTCTCATTTTCATTAGAAGAATCTGAAATATCTGAAGGTAGTGTTACTTCACAAATTGTTTCTTCCAGACCTCTCACTAGGTCACAGAGTGAAAAACTTGGTATTCCTCCAAAGGAATTTCCTTTACATAGTAGAATTAAAACAAGAAGAACCCCATCGAAATTAGAGAGTGATATTAGTTCTTCATCACAAATTCAATCATCTGTTTCCCAAGCCCCAACTCAGAAAATTCTAGTTGTCTCAACATTGGCTATTCAAACATCAGCTGCCCTAACATCATCTGTTCCAATATCATATGCTCAAACAACATCTGTCCAAACACCAACTGTCTCTTCTAGTCCTTCAACAGTTATCACAACAATGGCACAGAGACCATGGGCTAGTCCAGGGGTTGTTGCAATGGCTGCACCTTTACATGATTTACCAGATCATCTAGAAAAATGGCTGCCAAAATTTAGTCCTGACCTTGGTATACAAGCGGAAGAACATATCAATAACTTTATGCTTGCTGTAAATTTGAATGGATTTGAGCATGAATATGTTGTAGTCAGTTTATTCCCCTATACTTTGCAAGGGGCAGCAGGATCCTGGTATTTTTCATTACCTTCAGGTTCTATAACAAGTTGGGATATTTTCCAAGAGAATTTCTTAACCAAATATGGAGATGATAGATCAATAGCTACCCTAATCAATGATCTCTCCAATTTGAAGACGGAACCCAAAGAACCCATCAAAGATCTTAATTCTCGATTCAATAAACTCTTGAATAAAATCCCTACAACATCAAAGCCCAGTGAGTAGGTCGGAAGTGAATGGTATATAACAGCTCTGCCTTCAAATATAGCAATTTTTTTTATAGAACAGTTAAACCTACTTTAGCCGAGAATATGAAAGAAGCTATTACAATTGAAAAACGGATTGTTGCGTTAGATAAGAAAAATGCTATTGAAGAAATAAAATCCAAGAAAGTTAGCTTTAAGGATGATTCAAAGAAGAAGACACCAAGAGATCCATACGACATGGAAGGCTTACAGAAAGTTCTTAAAACCATGTCTAATGAGATGGCTGAGATTAAAAATCAAGTGGTAGAGACTTCTACTAAAAGACCATTCAGGAACTTCAGAAGAAATCAAGCTGAATCCAAACCTCCCAATTCAATCTCCAATGCAGAATCGGAAGAGGAAGAAGAATAAGATACTCCTCCAGTATCAGATGAAGAAGAAGAAAGAGAGGAAATAGCTGAATTACATGGGATGTGGGATTTCGTTCTCTCTAACTCGGACAGTGAACAAGAAACCATTCCTGTAAGTACAAGGAGTAAATCTACAGTGGATCCTGTTCAATCTATTCCTAAGAAGAAAAGTACAACTCCACTTACCAAAGACAAATCCCCTGTAAAGAAAACTTCTCCCTTACCCACTCAAAATCAGCCATCACCTTCTAATCCTCCTACAACAACATCTAAGACTTTGGTTGTATCAGATCCTATGGATTATAACATTGTTGAAGAGATGAAGAAAACTAGAGCGAAATTTTCCTTACATGAACTCAGCAAACTTAAACATCAACAGAAGCTACTATTGAAAGAATTAAATGCAACACTTATTGCTCCTCTAACAAGTGGTGTAGTTACCAAAGCAGCTAAAGGAATAGGTAAACCACCAGATAAAGTATATGCCACTGATACTGTTCTTATTGGAGAAAGATCAAATTCTCAGACACCTCCTTTTCTTTTGACTTATGAAATCTACAACAAGAATTTTCATAATTGTTTAATAAATTCAGGAGCATCCTCTAATATAATGCCTACTTCAGTCTGTGAAAAATTGAATATTGAACCACAAAAGTCTACAGTTCACATTGTTCAATTGGATCGCTCTAAAGTTCAAGTTGTAGGAGAAATCAATTCAGTTACTATTCAATTAGCTTCTGATCCTAGGATTGTCCAAAGAATTGATATTCTGGTTGTAGATATTCCTAAATTATATGGATTAGTCTTAAGCAGGGATTGGTCTGCAAAGCTTAACGGTTATATTGCAACTGATTATTCACATATGTGGCTTCCCTACAAAGGGAAACCAAATCAAATCAAAATTGAGCGAGAAAAACACACGATGCATACTGTAACCAAATTTGAACAAGAAAATGAACCTGTAGCTTTTAATAACAATATCCTTGGAGGTTATTCTGTTGAATCATTCCTTGGGAATTTCACAGCACCACAATCACCCCTTTCTGTAAATACTTTTATTTCGTAAATTGAAAATTTTTCACAATCTGATTCTTCTAGAATTGTTAATGTTTCTGATACATTTGTAGATAAACCTCTAGATAAATCTTTATTTTGGTCATTATATTTCGATGGATCAAAATCTAGTGATGGCGCGGGAGCAGGATGCATTGTAATTGATCCAAATGGAGAGAAAACTATGCTATCATGTAGACTAGAATTTGAGTGCACAAACAATACTACAGAATATGAAGCCTTGATCCAAGGGCTTTATAAAGCCATAGGGTTAAATGTCAAATACTTGAAAGTATATGTTGATTCTGAAATTGTCATAAGACAAGTAAGAAATACCATCCATTGCCTTTCAGGTCACCTCAAACACTATCAAACCCTTTTGCAAGACCTTACTACTCAATTTTTAGCATTTAATATCTCTTCTATTCCTAGAACCTAAAATAAATCAGCTGATTTGTTAGCTAATGTTGCATCCAAACTTCTTCCTGTTGAAGATTACAGTCCTGATAGATTTTCAGTTGAATTAATATTTCGACCATCTGTTCCCGATAATATCACAAACTGGAGAGTATTCTATCATGATAAAGATATATTGAATTTCTTGACTTCAGAGAAATCCTACGATGAATAAATTATTGATGAAGATGGTCACGATCTTCAAAATACCTCAAAAAGTAATGAAAATCCTATTCCTAAATATGTAGTTAAACTTGAGGACCTATATGATATAAAATACAGATTCAAGAAAGTTACTAATGCTAAACTTCAAATTTATACTTTGAAGTTTGAATTAGTAAATCTTGGCCCTGAGTCTAAACCTCAAAATGTTAATTTAGGACTCAAGTTAACTTCAGAAGAAAGAAATGCTTTCATCAAACTTCTGAGTAGATATAAAGATATTTTTTCTTGGAATTATGAAGACTTGAAAACTTATGATACTTCTGTTATTCAACATACAATTCCAATGCTTTCTGATGTCAAACCTATTCAACAGAAATTAAGAAAAGTTCATCCAAATCTTGAAAGTCAAATCAAGGCAGAACTCAATAAACTTTTAAAGGCCAAAATTATTTTTCCTGTAAGGCATTCTAATTGGATTTCCAACATGGTACCTATCAGGAAGAAGAATGGAGATATTAGAATTTGCATTGATTTTAGAAATTTAAACAAGGCATGTCAAAAGGACAATTTCCCCTTGCCAACAATGGAACAAATACTTCAAAAAGTAGTTGGTTCTGAACTTATGTCCTTTCTTGATGGTTTTTCAAGCTATAACCAGATATTAGTACATCCAGATGATAGACTTAAAACCACTTTCAGAACCAAATGGGGAACTTATGCTTATCAAAAAATGCCTTTTGGTTTAATAAATGCAGGAGCTACTTTCCAGAAAGCCATGGATATAGCATTTAAGGGTATGATTAATAGATCAGTTTTTATTTATCTTGATGACATAACATTATTTTCAAAGAAGAGAGCCAATCATCTACATGATTTAAATCATATATTTGAAAGATGTAGAAGGTTTGGTATTTCTTTAAATCCAAAGAAATCCTTCTTTGCTCTCAATGAAGGAAAACTATTAGGGTTTGTTGTGTCAAAAGATGGTATATATATTGACCCTGAGAGAGTGAAAGAAATTTTTGATATTTCTTTACCTCATAAAAAAAATCCATGCAATCATTTCTAGGGCAATTCAATTTTGTAAAAAGATTCATTCCTGATTTTTCTCAAATTTTTTTACCTATGCAGAATATGATTAAGAAAAATTCAATATTCAAATGGGGGTATAAAGAGAAGGAAGCCTTTGATACAATCAAATAGGCAATCATTAATGTACCTGCATTTAATACTCCGGATTTTTCTAAAGATTTTATTCCGTATACATTAGCTACTGAAACATCCTATGTTGTTGTTTTAACACAACTTAATGATCAAAAAATAGAAGCACCAATTTCTTTCTTTAGCTCAAATCTGCAAGGAACTGAGCTTAATCATTCCGATGTAGAAAAACAAGTCTTTGTTGTGTTTAAATTAATTAAACATTTTAGACTTTTTCTCCTAAAGACACACACAAAAATTATTGTCCCATTCTCTGCAGTGAGACAATTGTTAATTCAAAAAGAAGTAGGAGAAAAAAGAGCTAATTGGGTAATGGCTTTGCAAGAATATGATATTGATATTAAGCCAACCAAGATTGTTAGAGGACAAGGTTTTTGCATATTGTTAGCAGGAGCTCACAATATACCAGAGCATCAATATCAAACTAATATCGTTTAAGAAAATCAGATAAGTGTTATTGATTATGAATCTCAATATGCTGATTTGATCTTCTACTTAAAGAATGGGTATGCTCCTTCTAATCTCAGCTATAAGAACAAACGTGCTCTAAGGTTAAAAGCTAAAAATTATGAAATCATTGATGATGTGTTATTCAGAAATAATTATGATTCAATTCTATTAAGATGTCTTGAAAAGACTGAAGCAAAAAAGGTATTGCAGGAATTACATTATGGGCTAGCAGGTGGACATTTTGGAGGTGATGCCACAGCTCACAAAATCATCCATGCTGGATATTATTGGCCTACCCTTTTCAAAGATACACATGATTATGTGAGGAAGTGCAATATTTTTCAGACTGCTAGTGGAAGAAAAAGGAAGCCAGCTTTTCCTTTGCAACCAGTAAACATTGAGCAACCTTTTGAACAATGGGGGCTTGATATTATTGGAGAAATAGTACGACACTCTTCCAAACAACACAGATACATCCTTACAGCAACAGACTACTTCAAAAAATGGGTAGAAGCAATTCCTTTAAAGGTAGCCAATTCCGATGCAATTATTGATTTCATTGATCAATTCATCATTACCAAGTTTGGTGTACCTAACGCTCCTATCTTTGACAATGCATCTTATTTTTCTAGTAATAGTATAATGGAATTTTCAATCAAAGAGGTTTCAAATTGAAATATTCAGCAAATTATTATCCACAAGGCAATGGTTTAGTTGAATCTACTAACAAAAATCTCATCAAAATAATTAAAAAGATCATTGATCAAAATCAAAAGAATTGGCACAAATCTTTAATTTTTGCACTATGGGATGATCGTATCATTCATAAAGCTTCAATAGGAAATTCACCTTTCAATCTAGTTTATGGAAAAGAAGCTGTGATACCATCAAATCTAGCTCTCCCATCATTAGCTCTAGTGCAATTTATTGAAGAAAATCCTTCATCATCTATTCAATTGAGATTTGATCAAATTCTTAAATTAGAAGAAGATAAAGAGAAAGCAAAAAGTATTCATGAGAAACATCAACAGTTAGTAAAATATTCTTTTGATTCAAGTTCCACCGGATCCAAAACTTTGCAAATTGGTGATCTTGTTCTGAAATGGGATAAAGCACATGAAGATAAAGGTAAGCATACCAAATTTCAAAAGATGTGGCTTGGACCATTTCAAATTGCTGAAAATATAGGCTCATATACATTCATTCTGCAAGATTTAACAGGAAAGAGAGAATCTCTTCCTGTCAATGGGCTTATTTTAAACAAATTCTTTTCTTAAGGAGGTAACCCCTTCTTACCTGTACATATTCCTTTCTGCGATTTTTGTTTATTTTGTAAATAAAGGTTGTTAATAGTCTTTAATTGAATTTTTACTATTTGAAAATATCTTCAATAAAATATCATAAATACTTATTTTAGGTAAATAGGAATTTTTATAGAAATGATTACAGTTTTTGGATAGTTTAAAATAAAATGTTAAACTTTGAAAATTTGTTCAAAACATTTGCATGATCTTTTGAAACCTTGAGAAAAATATAAATCATTATAAGTTTATTAAGCAGAGAAAGGTTATCTATAAAAATTAAAGACATTTCCAATATTTGGCATTCAAATAACTCTAAAAATTGTCATCCATTGATTCTTAAGGATAAAATCATTTCACCCCATCCATTAAGGTTTTGATTTTTTAGAATGTAATTCTAAGAAATTATATGTCAAAATTAAGAGATAAGGGGTCTCATCGCGAGCCTGCTTACCATGATCATAAGAAGTAATAAAACTGACATTACCAATATTGCATACCAAAACAGAGTAATGGATTCTAATTATAAGACAAGGGGTCTCATTACGAGCCAGCTTGTTCAGTTTGATTACAACTAGTGAATGGCATTGTTATCACCTGGCTACCAAACCAGAACAATGGCTTTTAATTTAAAAAATAAATAAAAAGAAGAAAAACATAAGATACAATGTCTTATGAATTTATTTTTAAAGAATTACGATCTTAGTTGGATGGGACAATGAAATGGTTAATGGTTAAAAGGTAACCCTGTCGATACTATGAATGTTTGTAGGCAACAAAGGCAATGCCTATGACCATAGAGTAAAACACAAAAGCTAAAATTGGAGGAGCCCCCTACTTAATTTTTATAAACCAATCAAGGCTTAAGAAAACCCAAAATGCTTTTATTTTTGAGGAATTAGAAAGAAATTGTAAGTGATTTTTTTTCAGAGTTAGATTTTATTTAAAATTTCTCTAAGATAATTTTCATTATCTTTAAAAAAATTTACTTACTAGAAATATAGTATTCATTTTATTTTTTAGAGATAATTGTTTCTTCCAGTGAATCGCCAATTGTTGTACAATACAACAACCCTCCCCATTTCAAATTTTTAGAAGAAATATCATTTAGAAATAGGTCCCCTTTTTTCTTTTTTAGGAATAAAATACTTAGATGAAATCCGATCATTTTGAATAAAACAAATAAAAATTCCATTGTTTCATAAATCACAAAGTGCTTATAAGCAAATGAAACATTTAAAAATCCTCGATCCGATGAGATATAAAAACTTTTATCACATATACATAATACATAAAGTGTTCACATTTAAATAAGTTCGATGTGATACCGTAATCGCAATCGCAAATCAGAGATATCTTAAAGTTTTACATTTGTTTTGACAAACTCTGATGCGATGCGATGAATCGCAAATCGCATTTCGGAGAAGCAATGTCATGTATGCTTATTTTATAAATTCTGATGGGATATAACCCATCGCAAATCGAAAATCGCAAAACGAAAAAGAAAACTCATCATTTGGTCAATTGCAAAACTTCGATGCGATGCAATTTATCGTAATCGCATCTCAGAGGAACAAACATCATATTCACTCATGTTACCAAAATCTCGATGTGATGGACCCCACAATAATCGCAATCGCAAATCGGCGAATATCATTTGCAAATTAATTCATTTGGAAAGAGACGATGCGATATAACATCATCGCAATCGCAAATCGGACGGGATCATGAAATGTTAGTTGTCGTTCCTTTTGATAAACTCTGATGCGATCGATACTTAATTTTTATAATGCACATATGTTATTTATTCATCGCAATCGCAAAAAATCAAAAGGAAAGTTTTATATTCGCATTTCAAATTTTCCGATCTCTGATTGTACGTTTACTATTAAATGGAAAATCAAACGAATAATGATGATTGAAGCTATTTTGAATGCGTGAGAGTGACTTTTAGAGAAGGCATTTAAGTTTTAACACAAAGTTAATAAATTGAAAATAACGAATAAATATTTTCATATAATTTGTTCTCCTCATTGCATTTTCAGCACGTCTGAAAGCTTTTCTCCTTTGCAGAACCACAGAACACCCAATCCTTTCGTTCGCTGAGCAAGTGAGACATTACCAGATGAAAAAATGTCGAAGAGATCTAAGAAAGCAAAGGCTGTTGTCGCTGCAAATTTCACTGCTATTCCCATAGTACCAAAAGAAAAACCAGCTATGCAAAGGGTCGAGTTTGATGATGCAGATGAGAAAATTTCTGAATTTCTTTCATGGCAAGACTCAGAGAAAGGAAGGAATGCAAGCCTTCCCAGGATTGAGGAAAGACACAAAGAAATTATGTTTACTGAAAGGGGAAAGCATTTGATAAAAGGAGAAAGAGCTACATCAAGGGCCAGAAATATGATGAATAGTATAACACAGTTGATTAATGATAGCTTATATGCCACCAATTTAATTTCAGATTGTATCCCAGGAAAATTACCAAAGGTAAAAGAGACTAATTCTAAGTGGAAGCGAGAATTAATCAATAAGAATCAGCAAATTAGCAAACTTCAAGGAATTTCATGGGATATCATGTGGACATATCTAATCAAGCCACACTGTTAGCAAATGGAAATTAAATGCCTTTCCAATGCCATGCATTGTATCATTCCAGAGTTTTCTGATGCCACGTACACTGGTCAGTTACATTCGAGGCTAAGTCATCCAGCAGAGGTTAAATATATGCTCAAAATTTTCCACCTAGGCACATTGAATGCAGGGGAAAATCAATGAATTGGTTTCATTTTAATATCGCAAGTTTATTTCTAGATTTCCGATGATAGATTGTAGCAATAGTTTTAGTTATTTTGTTTTATTAAGTTCCTATTTAAACCCCTTTCATGCATTTAGAAAGGGGTCCTGAATTTGTAATATTTTTGACTTGGATGTTACATTTTTGTACTCCATTGACTATTATATTTTTATAAAGAATCACATCTCGTGGTTTATGGAAAATTACCTCTTAGAATTGCATTTATGTACCTTAGATTTTGTTTTACATTGAAGCACTAGATCTGGATATTGAGTTGCATCTGGAAAAGTATCAAGATGAATCTGGTATTTCTATCGATTTACTGTTATTTTTCTTATGTTATGAGATATTTTATTTAAATTTGCTATCATATATATTTACTTGCTTTACAAATGTTTCTTTATACATATCATTTCTGAGTGTATAGAAATATTTTATCTTTCACAGTGTATACAAATGATATATAAAATGATGAGTACAATGTGCTATTATAACTCTGTTTAATTTCTTAAACAGAGTTATCATTATTTGATGATGCATATTTCAGTTAAATTATAATACATTTTCATGGTTATTGATTTGATTGAAACAATCTTAAAGTTGTATTCATATTTGACACCCGGATTAGTTTTAGAAATAATTTATAAGTTATAGATTAAATTAGATAGATTAATTCAGTCATTTAGTATTCATTATCCACTCACACAATCATTCCATCACCAACCATTTCACTGTGGGAATTATACTCTTAATAACTTCACACATGCTGAGAAAGAAGTCATCAAAATAAGGGCTCTTAAGCTCTCAAAATTCCCAAGCAGGGAGTACGATCCGAGAAAAGTAGCATTTGATTTCACAACTTCAGTTTCAATTGCTCGGTTCGAACATGAACCTGATGAGTTTGATGATTTATTTGTTTCTATTGATAAATTTCCCCAAGTTTATGACTTGGCTAAATCCAAATTTCAGACTGAGGATATGAATAAATTCATGTTATTTAGAAGTCAATGACTGCTGAAAGCTCCTCTTGACCAGTTAAGAGTTATGCTGCAAGAATATGAGAATATAGAAACAGATCAGAAGGAAAAAGAAGATTCAACCAATAAATCAGGAAAAGAAACATCCACCAGCAAGGGAAATGTGCAGACTGAAAATGTAAGCACAAGTGACAAGCCTGATGCGCAAAAGGAGAATACTGGCAGCAAAACAAATGAACCTATTGGAAAAGGAACTACAGTTCAAACAGGGAATGAAAGTACAGGGATTGAGACCAATGTGCATATTGAGAAAGGAAATACAGGCAGTGAGACTAATGTACAGGCAGAAAAGAAAGATATTGGTAATAAGTCAAATAATCAACTTGAAAGAGAAAATACCACTGAGAATATGGTGGATTCTGCTAAAATTATTGTTTCTTCCCATTTGCTAAATCAATACGAACAATTTGTTCAGCAAATAGGATCACAAAATAATCCTCAAGTTGAAATGCTGAAAGATCAAGATATGGAAATCATTCTTGAGAATCCTTCAGAAGAAATTGTGTTGAAAGTACAAGAGATTCCTCCTCTAGATATCTTTTATAGTCATAAGCATAGGGTTGTTGTCAGGAAGCAGAGGAAGAGAAGAATAACATATCAAGAATCTCTTTCAGCATCACAAGTTGAACCGATGAACATTGTCTGGAAAAATACTGAGGTGAATCCTTCAGAGGATCTCACCAAATTGTCACAACATGCAGGCGCCTATAGTGTAGCTCCTATAGAAAAAGCTTCATAAGTCGCCCAAATGATGAAACAAAAGGAAGTACAGATAGCTATGCTGGAGGAATAAGCAAAAAAAAATCAGCAAAATATTATGCAGTTGGAATAGCAGTTGCAGGATGAAAAGCTCAGATCTAAACAGTTGGAAGAACAACTTGGTATTGAGAAGAAAAAGCTTGATCAACAAGCCTTGAATAAACAACAGCAGCTAGCTCAAGAGGTGGCAAAACTACAGAACCTACTGCAAAATGAGAAAACTGCTAAGGCTGAGCAAGAGAAAGTATTCCAAGCAAGATTGGACAAATTTAGGGATTATCCTAAATTAGATCAATTTAAAACTGAAGCTCTTGAAACGAGAAAACTACTGTCTCAGCAGTTGAATGAATTGTGTCAAAAGATGGCACAAGCCGAGCCCTTGTGTGAAATAACATCATCTTTAATAGATGAAGGAATCAACCTCAAGGTCGAGTTTGATGATGCAGATGAGAAAATTTCTGAATTTCTTTCATGGCAAGACTCAAAGCAAGGAAGGAATGCAAACCTTCCCAAGATTGAGGAAAGACAAAATGAAATTATGTTTACTGAATAGGAAAAGTAGTTGATAAAAGGAGAAAGAGCTACATCAAGGGCCAGAAATATGATGAATAGTATAACACAGTTGATTAATGATAGCTTATATGCCACCAGTTTAATTTCAGATTGTATCCCAGGAAAATTACCAAAGGTAAAAGAGACTGATTCTAAGTGGAAGCAAGAATTAATCAATAAGAATCAGCAAATCAACAAACTTCAAGGAATTTCATGGGATATCATCTAGACATATCTAATCAAGCCACACAGTCAGCAAATGGAAATTAAATGCCTTTCCAATGCCATTCATTGCATCATTCCAGAGTTTTCTGATGCCACGTACATTGGTCAGTTACATTCGAGGCTAATTCATCCAGCAGAGGTTAAAGATATGCTCAAAATTCACCACCTGGGCACATTGAATGCAGGGGAAAATCAATGAATTGGTTTCATTTTAATATCGCAAGTCTCTTTCTAGATTTCCGATGATATATTGTAGCAATAGTTTTAGTTATTTTGTTTCATTAAGTTCCTATTTAAACCCCTTTTATGAATTTAGAGAGGGGTCCTGAATTTGTAATATTTTTGACTTGGATGTTACATTTTTGTACTCCATTGACTATTATATTTTTATAAAGGATCACATCTGGTGGTTTATGGAAAATTACCACTGAGAATTGCATTTCTGTACCTTAGAGTTTGTTTTACATTGAAGCACTAGATCTGGATATTGAGTTGCATCTGGAAAAGTATCAAGATGAATCTGGTATTTCTATTGATTTACTGTTATTTTTCTTATGTTATGAGATATTCGATTTAAATTTGCTATCATTTATATTTACTTGCTTTACAAATGTTTCTTTATACATATCATTTCTGAGTGTATAGAAATATTTTATCTTTCACAGTGTATACAAATGATATATAAAATGATGAGTACAATGTGTTATTATAACTCTGTTTAATTTCTTAAATAGAGTTATCATTATTTGATGCTACATATTTTAGTTAAATTATAATAAATTTTCATAGTTATTGATTTGATTGAAACAATCTTAAAGTTGTATTCATATTTGACACGAGGGTTAGTTTTAGAAATAATTCATAAGTTATAGATTAAATTAGATAGATTAATGTAGTCATTTAGTATTCATTTTCCACTCACACAATCATTCCATCACCAACCCTTTTTAGTTATTAGGAAATTGGTCCTATAAATCCAGTCGGATCCACCACACCAAACGGAAAAGGAGCTGTCCTAAGGTCCCGACCAGGTGGTTTTCCCCAATGTTTGAAGCAGCGATTTTCGAGGCTTCAACAGAAATTCAGCAGGTTAGTGGGGGGGAAGGGTGACAGGAGATGATATAGGGGAGAAAGGAAAAAGGTGGATAGAAGGTAGAGGTATGGTGTGTGTTTGGTCAATTTAGTGTGTCCTAAATTGCTACATTAATTTATCAATCTGGGATTCGTAAGCTGATGAAGTGTGGCGCACTATATGTGCAAGATAACCTATTTCTTACCTTTTTGTCATTTTTGGTTTTCTAATGTGAGATGGAAATTCTAAAGCAAGTATGGTTATGATTGTTCAAGGCAATGATATCCTTTATAATGATTTACCAACTTCAAACTTAAAAAGGAATTTGAAACATACAATGACAAAAATTGAAAGGAAATGAAAATGTGCTGCTAGCCTAATAAATCAAACAGTGAACTATTGAGCATGAAAACCAAATTATCCTTGCTGCTGTCTAAACACAAAGGAAACTATGCTTAAAGAAATCCAAGAATTGCAACAAAGTAAATCTAAATCAAATTACATCAACTTATATTCTGATCCCTCACCATTAGTCCAGCTATGGCTTTCGGAGGTAACCATAAACAACTTGAGCAATCTAATATCTAATTTGCAGAAAAAGAAACTAATATCAAACTACACACTCATACTTCAATCCCTCACCATCAGTCCAGCTGTGGCTTTCGGAGGTAATTGAAAATGACATGAGCAATTTAATATATCTAACTTGCAGAAAGTAAACTAATATCAAACTACACACTCATACTTCAATCCCTCACCATCAGTCCAGCTGTGGCTTTCGGAGGTAACTGAAAATGACATGAGCAATTTAATATATCTAACTTGCATAAAGTAAACTAATATCAAACTACACACTCATACTTCAATCCCTCACCATTAGTCCAGCTATGGCTTTCGGAGGTAACTGAAAATGACATGAGCAATTTAATATATCTAAATCTAACTACTGAAGCAAATGTGCAAGACTGAAATAAACAAAGCAGTACTGAAATTAAACAGAAACTAAGAAAATTAAATTAGCAGCATAACAATATTAATTCCATGTCATTAGTCAAAAAGTTATGCAAATGCCCAGGCTGCCTATTTGTAATCTGAAACAGGAACACTGATCAGTTAACAACAACATAAAACATGAAATATTATGGACAAAAGTAAGATGTAAAGCATGAAAGATTATAAACAGAGATGAAGCATAAATACCATGAAAGATGTAATGTATAAACACATGAATGATTTATGGCACAATGAGCTTAAAGAAATAAAACAAGAACTATACAATAATGCACAAAACCTCAGCGTGTGCAGGGGCCCTCTGCACCAGCCTTGGCAACAGCCTTCAAATACGAATTACGCTTGGAAACAGAGTCTTCTTATATATTAAAATGAAGTCATAACAGAAAGGTGATATTACGGCACAGTGGCAACGTAATTACATTACAGAACTATCTGGAGGCTAATCTAATGTGCGTATGCAAACGCGTTATTTATAACAAAGGTAACATAACTAATTCCCTAAAGTTTGTGCTGATAGAGAACACGTAAACCATTACGTCCAGAGATCTAGGATCACGGCCACGTTGAGGAGTAAATCTATGAAGAGTGGATGTTGAATTCGGCTTATGGAGCCATGTACAGGTGTTGATTTGTCTCCCGCAATTCAAAAACAGCCATATAAATCTTCACGTGACGAGAAACAGAGTCCTATCACCGTGGGACTCTATGGTTGACTTCCACTTGGCCACCTTTGACCGCAGCCTCCTTAGGTGAATTTGCTCGAGCCAATAGGACACGATCCATGTCCACATCATTTCTGACTTGCCCATGTGGCTCGTTTTTCCTGAAGACACCTGTAACATAAACTTTCACAAAATGGCTGCGGAAAGTTGCAGCAGCTACGGAAAGTGGCAAGATTCCGCAGCTAAATGAGAAAAAATATAAATCAAACAGCAGACACAAAATATAGTTAAAAACCATTTTAGATGCTCGTTTGCAATTAATGTACAATGATATTGACAACTTGAAAGGTTCAGGTGAATGAAAAAGGTCTAGGAAGATGTATAAGAAAGATGCAGATTTGAGACTCAACAGTGTGCGGGACGGAGGTCGCCAACAACAGCCTCTTAAAACCTTGTAGGCCACCAACAACAGCCTCTTCAAACTTTTTATGCTGTCATCATGGAGGCCTATCATCATCATTTCATCTCCCTTGCCTATCTTTCCAAAATCTTAGGTTTTTGTGTTGTTTGAGAAGAATCATTAGTCTTGTCATCTAATTTATCTTTAGCCCTTTCAATTTCATTCATTTATGTTCAGTTCACCTCACTTTTTTCCCTTTTCCATCTATGATTTCTAAAAATATTCAATTCATGCTTGGTTCTACTGGTGTGCCTCTATCCATGTGATTTGCTACATTGGTTCCTTGCTTGGCACACTGTTGGCCCAATCAGTCTTAGGAACCCTGATTTTTCTTGAACATAGGTTGCTTCCTCCTTCTTTGCTTGTGTATATCTTTAATGAGGAGTAGACCTCTTACCTTACCAATTTTTCTACTGATAGCCACCTTGACACTCCTGCAGAAATGTCAAAATGAACAGATGTCCTTTGCAGAATTTTGAACTTGATAAGGAGGTCTTCCTTGGAAACATTTATGCTCTATCTTGGAAAAACAGGTGCTAACCTTATTTCACATTTTATTCGGCTTCTTGCACATGAAAACAGTGATTTATAACACCAAAGATAACCCTACAACCTATGAAACCCTAGTGACCTAGTGGGAGGCTCTTTGACTCATCCTTTGACTAAAAGTTGGACTTGGGGTCTTCAAATATGAAAAACATAGTTTTTGACAACTTGATGTATTGAAGATCCAAATTCCAATGTACTTGATTTATCTAAAGAGCCTACAGAGATATTTTGAGACCATCAATGCTTGAGGCATTTGGTGAACATAAGAAAGAGTAGGCTGATTGGTAACCCTAGATGGAAAGTGGAGAAGTGAGGTAAAGGCTAAACAGAGTGTTGAGGTTATGGGTGGAAAAAATAGGATGAATATGAGTGGCATGAGCCCATGAGGGGTCTTTTAGGAGTGGTAGGCTAACCAGGGAATGGAAAAGTAATGAAATAGTGAAAATTTGTTTTAAGGATAATGAAGGCAGTGAGATTTCTAAAACTCACAATATTCATGAATCTTGTTTTTAGAAATATAGGACAAGTATTTAGTCATCTACAAATAGCCAAAAAAAATTATGGATGACTAACATACGCTATGCTTTTAACTGTTATACATTTCTATGTTTTCTTATGATATCTGGTTTAGAGAATTATTAATTTCCCTCTAATCCCGATTGAATTTATTCACCCTTCTTCATTATCTGGTTTAAGGAATTCTTAATTGCTCCTTGATCCCAATTGAAAAATCACTTCACCATTCAGCCATGAGACCTGATATTTCTCACCAATCTTGCCCTATAAAACTTTCTTTATAATTTCATTTTGTTTTGTTATCAAAGTATATTGACTCCATAGCCCAATGGAAAATGAAAAAGCACCTATTCATCTAAATCATTAATTCCACCAAAAAATCAAAACCAATCCAATTTAGCATACATAACTAGCCTAAAATCCATAAAATAAACAAAGTTAAATCATATAGAGAAAGCCCTCTCTAAGTTTAGGAAGGCTAGATCCTAAGCTCCAAAGTAGGTTTGTAGTTACCTCTAATATTTCTTTTTAACGCTTGAACAACCTTTGGAAATTTCGGAGTGATAACATATTGGCAACCATACTGGGGAAAAATCAGTCCCTAGTTAAAATAAATCTTAAAGGAAACAATTTTCTTCATTTTTCACATTAAGGTTTTAAAAGGTTGTTTGAATTTATCATAGTAAGTTAAAATTCTGGCTTCCAAAAGAACATATTATACAAGGGCTCATCTTGATCCACAGTTTGCTACAATTGTTGATGATCCTAACAGAATTTTAAGAAAACCTAAAAAAGTAGAGAATCAAGGAAGTGCTAGTGAGTTAATTAAAGCAAATTCACTTCCTAAGGAGTTATTGCATACAGGATATTCAATTTGAATTATCATTTGAGCATTCTTTATTTCATACCAAATCTAAAAAATCATTCCATGATATTGTAATAGACCCCAATTTTATTCATTTTATTGAATCAAAGAAATATACTATACAACTTGATTTAGATCAACAATTTCTAGATACTTTTGACAAACTTGATGTTTTAACCTCAAATTTGATAAAAGATATAGACGAAGCCTATTTTACACAGTTAGTTGAACTAGCTACCCTAACTGCTGCTACCCCCAAGCTCTCTACAGTATCTTCAGAAATTTAAAATACAGCTTCATTCAATTCCACCTCACCTATAATATCCACCACAGTTCATTCCACAAAACCATTCATACCTAAACTTCCTCTCTAACCTAACGTTTTGAGTTCATATTCAAGCACCATTACTTTACCTCCCAATCGAGCTAAATTCTTAGCCATGGCAACCAGATTTTCCCCTTTAGCCTTACAGGCCCCTTTACATGCCATGCCAAAAGATTACCAGAGTAAAAAAATTTAATTCAATGGTATTGGTTAGTATATTTCTCAACAATATGTAGATAAAATGACAAATTATTTTTAGTTACATGAAGTTGATGAGGCCAATGTAAAAATGAGATTATTTTCACAAACACTAGCAGGAGATGTTAAAAAATGGTTTAAATCTTTACCTGCTAACCATATTGTTCATTTAGCTGCTTTCCACCAATTGTTTATAAATAGATGGGAAAGAAAGAAAAACCCTCTCCAGATATTATCTGAATATGAGAACCTTAGGATATCTCCTAATGAATCTGTTCAGGATTACTGTACTAGGTTTAGCAACATTTACAATGCAATTCCAGTAAATATTAAACCTCCACCAGGCTTGGCCTTAATTAAATTTCCAGATGGTTTTGATGCTCACATGTCCTATCAGTTAAGAGAAAGAAACCCTGAAACTTTAGAACAGATTCAAAGTGATGCAGTTACTGCAGAAGCTAACTTACTAGTTAAAAGAGCTAGGATGAGGAATGAGAGGAGAGTGACCATTAAGAAAGAACCTTCCACTTCATATATTAATATTGATAGTTTAGCCAAAAATGTAAAAATACTAATGGATACACTAGAGAACATGGAAATTAAACCTCAATGGGAGAATCAACAAGGTCCCCAAATTAGAAATCCAAACTTTAGGAAAAATCCTAATACTGGTAAATCAAGAGAAGTTGTACTCGATCAACAGATTAGACCACCTTTCCAAGAAAAGTATGTTGAAAGTTCACAATAGCATGAAGAATACCAGGATACCTAGATAAACTTGATGGGAGTAAACAATGAAGATGTCATTTTTCTTACCCCGGAAGAACAAGAGTTGTACATGTTACAGAAATTACAATTAGAGTCTGGAGAGTCCTTTGACTACAAACAAGGTTATGAATCTGCTATCTACTGTAGAAATTTGCTGAATAATGAAGATTTATCCACCGATATTATCCTGGTCACACACTAATTCGAATTCATGCATAACACATAACATCTTCTACAATTGATCATCAATATGCGGAAATAGAAACAGTCGCATGCGCACATAAACACAATATGTAATGGGGAAAGCTTTTAGCTGAAAACCCCCAGCTATTTTGTATATTATAATAGAAGAGAACATGTAACAATACATAGCACAATACTCCTCACAAGTACTCAGTACTATCTCCAAAAGTTACACACAAACTAGCTCGCCTTGAACAAGTCACTGTCTGGGGTAACTCCTCCACTCGTTTGCCTCATTTTCTATCGCGCAATCCAAGTTGGTGTAATGAGAGATCCAAGTTCGAATCTCTCCTGGCTTGATTTGCACAATCCTCATTGGCAATCTCCTCCAATGCTTGAAAAATTCCCCAGTACAACCACGTCACAACTAATAGCACCACCTTTCATCTACCTCTTCCACTCGGTCTTCAATCGTAATCGTCCATGTATCTATAGTCAATCGATGTGTTCTTTTTTTGAAGTTGAATAATGAGTTAATATTTAGTGAATTAAATAATATTTAATTCACCCCACTCATCTCTAGTGTATTAGCCAGTTAAACTAAATACAACTAGTTCAACTAAGTTAACTCGAACACAACTCCACCAACTGTCTCATCAACTCCACCAAACTCCGCCACTTGAGTTCTAACTGAAGTCAACCATGCATGAGCTCACCAAACCCCTAGGAATAGCATAATTCCTTTTTTCAGATGCATGGGCCACATCCGTAGCTCCAACTGAAGTGCTGCAAGAGGATAAACTAAAGTTTATAGTCCAAATATTATTAAGGGTAAATAATATTTGACTTTTCTATTTTTAGCCTGGCAGTCTAAAAATAGACTCCGCCCAAATGTCTAAAAATAGAGGTCCATCTATTTTTACCAACTCGACCAATCATCCATAAATAGCATCCTGCAACTCATAGACCATGATCCATATGTCTAAAAATAGACATAGTCTAAAAATAGACTTTGCGCCAAAAATAGCCTGCGGGCCCACTTAGTGAAGGCGACTTCATTTCACTAAGCTCCATCATCTTGTTGCATTTTCAACATCTACGAATTTCATAAACAGTATAGCCTTAGAAGAAAAAAGAACACAGAGGTTCCTATTAAGAAATCAGTCCACACCCAAACTAAGAAAACAATAGAAGCTCCTATGACCAAAATTGTACAAATTATCCCTAGAGAAACTCAGAATACTTCCACCCCAAAGATTGTAGAAATCACATCAACTGCTACTCAAACCGTTCCAGACAAGGAAGTTGAAAACAAAACAGTTGACACTCAAACTGAATTACCAAGTGATAATAAAGAAGAAAAAACCACACAAACCACAATTGGTAAAGATGAAATGATTAAATTAGGCAAAACTCAAATGTCATTTAATATCAAAATTGAGATAGCCAAATTAAGAATACCAGTTCATTTAACAAATCTGGTGAAAAATGACTCATACAAAGCACAAATTACTAAAACATTAAACATAGGTGAAGGTGAAGATGTTGTCAACCTCAATAATGATCAACCTGAGTTATTATTTTGCCCTGAAGTAAATGGAAAACATCAACAAGGGGGTGTCCCTCCACATTAGCTTAAACATTCATGATAAATCTTACATAATGCTATGTTGGATTCAGGAGCATCTCATAACTTAATGCCTAAAGCAGTCATGGAAAAATTGAACTTAGACATCACCAGACCCTACAAAGACCTGTTCTCCCTTGATTCTAGTCAAGTCAAATTATTTGGCCTGACAAAAGATCTATGTGTAACTCTAGTCTAGTGCCCAGATAAGAGTATCGTTATGGACATAGTAGTCGCTGATATCCCTCCCAAATATGGTATGTTATTATCTCGCTCATGGGCAGAAAAATTACATGAATCACTATAATTAGACATGTCATATACTACCATTTCTGTGTTTGGTCAGAAAAGTAAGCTATATAGAAAAACCTTGATGAAATTCATGGTAATCAGTTCAGAAAGACCAGATAATTACCCTATCTATCTCATGCATTATGATCTGGACTCATTTATCTTATGTAATTCAGACAATGAAGAAAGATAAAATCACAGTTGTAGAAGAGAAACACAAAGAAGTCGATAGTGAAAACATAACTCATGAATCTATGTGTCATTTAGATTTTGATGGCTCTATAAATAGATTAGGAGCAAGAGCTGGAATATCTATCTACAATTTATAAAATGATCCTTCAAAAGGACATGCTTACAAATTAAATTTCAAATTCACTAATAACATGGCATAATGCGAAGCATTGGTGCTAGGCCTTCAAATCGTAAGAAAACTTGGGGCTAAAATATTTTCCATCATGGGAGACTCAGAAATCATTATAAAACAAGTCAAGGGAGAGTACATTACTAATAACCCTAGACTTAGGTGTTACAGAGAAACCATCCTTGGCTTGATAAGATGTTTCCTTGAGACTGACTTTACTGTCATTCCAAGAAAGCAGAATATGCAAGCACATAGCTTAGCCACTTTTGCCAGCACATGTAGGTTACCCTTTCATCTAAATCATCAGTACACGGCTGAGGTAATACATAGACCAACCATACCTGATAATTTAAAGTATTGGCAAATCTTTTCAAAAGACAATCAAATTCTTGATTTTATTATTTTTGAAGGAGAATTTCAAAATGGTAATATAGACACTGATTGTACATTAGATTATACCATAAATAATGAAATATATGTAAATGATGTAAATAAGATAGAACCAACTAGATTCACTAAACTAGAAATAGAACAATTAGAAACAATAGAAATTGAGGAAATAATCAATGATGAATCAGAAGTTTTAAACCTCAAAGACAACATTTTTTCTAAGGGATTAGCCCCACTAAAATACCTCTTTGACTCCAATGGTGTAGCTAGAAAACCTAAAATGGAGCCTCTAAAGTCAGATATAGGGGAATGAAACATAGGAACAAAGGAAAATCCCAAGCTTATCAAAATATCTAAGACATTACCTCCAACTGAGAAGCTGAAGTACATTAGCTTGTTTAAAGAGTTCCAAGGCATATTTGCCTAGAATTATGAAGACCTCAAGTCTTATGATACCATCATTATCCAGCATAAGATACCAATTAAAGAAAATCAAAAGCCCTTTAAACAAATGCTAAGGAGAATTAACCCTTTTCTTATGCCATTAATAGAGAAAGAGTTAAAAGGATGTACGATACTCAAATCATAGCACCCATTAGATATTCTGATTGGGCCTCTAATTTAGTCCCCACTAGAAAGAAAATAAGAGAAATCAGACTCTACGTTGATTTTAGAAATTTGAGCAAAGAAACACTAAAGGATAACTATCCCCTCCCTAAAATGGACCACATTCTCTAAAGGGTATTAGGGTCATCTAGAATTTCATTACTTGATGGATTTTCTGGATACAACGAAATCCTAGTCCAACCTGAACATCAAGCTAACACTGCATTCACCACTCCCTGGGTAACTTTCATGTATTTAAAAAATGCCTTTTGGACTGATGAATGTTGGAGCAACATTCCAAAGAGCCATGGACATAGCCTTTGCAAAAGAAATCCATTACTTTTTAGTCATTTACCTAGATGATATCATAGTGTTTTCCAAGTCAGATAACGAACATCTCAATCATCTAAGAAAAGTATTCATAAAATTCAGAAAGTTTGGCATATCCTTAAATCCTAAAAAGTCACTTTTTGGATTAGAAGAAGGAAAACTTCTATGACACGTCATTTCAAAAGAGGGCATTAGAATTGATCTAGCTAGAATAGAAGCAATCCTAAATATCAGTTGTCCTAGAAACATTAGAGAATTACATGCATTTTTAGGAATAATAAATTTTCTTAGAAGATTCATCCCTAACTTAGCAGAACTAATTAGAAACTTAAATAACATGTTAAAAAAGGATTCAATACTTAAGTGGGAAGTAGAAGCTAAATAGTCTTTTGAAGTAGTCAAAGAAGCCCTTACTAAAACACATGTCCTCATAAGTCCTAATTTTAACAAAGATTTCATAATTTTTTCATTTTCTTCAGAGCACACCATTGCAACAATCTTGTTGCAAAAGAACGATGAGGGCCTTAAACAACCCATTGCTTTATTCAGTAAAACTTGAGAGTTTCAACACTAAATTATAATATCATGGAAAAACAAGCTCTTGCTTTAGTGAAAACCATAAAAGATTTCAGACTATACATTCTATACTCTCACATAATAGCATATGTTCCAAACTCAGTTATAAAGGACATTCTAACTCAGAATGGGCCTGATGGAAAAAGAGATAAATGGATTGCCACAATACTAGAATATGACATTGAGATTAAGCCTACAAAATTAATTAAATGCTAAGTTTTTTCCAAACTCATGCCTGAATCGAACTGTCAAGCCTTAGACATAAATTTCATTGCTGCCATATATGATCAAGAATAGATGGTGACTCCATAAATCAGTGAAGCTTTCATAGATTCGCCCTGGTATGCATACCTTACAGTTGTTTTACTCAACCTACAAGCTCCTCCTAGTTAATCTAGAACCAAAAGTAGATTCTTAAAAATGAAAGCAATGAAATATTTATCTTAGATAATGTTTTATTTTGGAAAGATCATGGTGGTACTCTATTAAATTTTTTATTAAAAGATGAGGCTGAAAAATTCATGCAGGAATTTCATGCAAGATATTGTGGAGGACACCTATACTGGAAAACAATGCATTAGGGGAATTTTGAGGTCTAAAATGGGCCTCCTAAGGAAATTATAAAATAATAGTGGAAAAAATCAAATAAGATTTGATGACATCATCAAATTTTAGAGGGAAAATGGAAAAACTACTTTTTCAACTCATATTTTCAACTTATCTCCCAAAGTTTTTACTCAAATTTCGAGCGGGAGTACTCGTTGGATGCGGAATTTAATTCCCCATCCAAGGAGTACCCATGTTGCATACTTTCAATGGGTCCTACTACATGAAAAATGAGAAATACATAAAAAAACGTGATTACAATCACGTTTTTTATGTATTTCTCATTTTTCGTGTAGAAGAGTTCATCGAAAGTATGCAACATGGGTACTCCTTGGATGAGGAATTAAATTTCACATCCAACGAGTACTCCCGCTCGAAATTTGAGTAAAAATTTTGGGAGATAAGTTGAAAATACGAGTTGAAAAAGTAGTTTTATTATTTTATTATTTTTTAATATTTTACCTTTTTATTTAAAAAATGGTGAATCATCCCCCATGGTTGACATCATCATCTTGAATCCTATTGGTTGTTATAAAGTTTATTTTTGTTCTACATTTTTCTTAGGAGGCCCATTTTAGACCTCAAAATTCCCCTAATGGGCTAACAAAATTTTAAGGGTAGGTTTTTATTGGCCCGCCCTTTTTGCAGATGTTCGAAAGTATGTGACCTCTTGTCACAAATGTCAGATATTTTAAGGGAAGAAGAAACTCTTACCATTACCCCTCAAACCTATCTCAGTAGAAATTTCATTTCAACAATGGGGTTTAGACTTCATTGGTGAAATTCACCCACCCTCCTCTGCCAAACATAAATGGATATTGACAGCCACTGACTACTTTACCAAGTGGATAGAAGCCATCCCTTCTAGACAAGCCACAAACTCTGTCATTATTTTATTTCTTGATAAAAACATCCTTTCTATATTTGGATGCCCACAAAAGCTCATCACTGATAATGCTACTGCCTTCAAATCCAAGAAAATGATAGATTTTTGTAACTGATACCATATCACCCTAGGCCATTCCACTGCTTATTACCCTCAAGGTAATGGACTAGCAGAATATTCAAACAAAAGCCTAGTCACCATCATCAAGAAGTTATTAGAAGATAACAAGAAAACCTGGAATAAAAGGTTGGTGAATTCCCTGTGGGAAGACAGACTAACTACTAAAAAATATATTGGTACATCTCCCTATCAATTCGTATATGGGATGGATGTTGTTTTTCCATCTTCGTTAGGAGTACCAATAATGAAAATGATTCAAGAGATGCAAGTAGAACCAAATGACATCCAAAGGAGGATAAACCAAACAATTAGTTTAAAGCAAACCAGGGAAAAAGTTTATATCAAAGCCCAAGTAATTCAAGACAAAATCAAGAAGATCTTTGAGAAGAAAACTAAAGCAGATGATTTCTTCATAGGTGATCAAGTACTAAAATGGGATTCCAGAAGCGAAGACAAAGGAAAACATGGGAAATTTGAATTTCTCTGGAAAGGCCCATACATTATTTATGGTTACAGAGGCAACAATGCCTTTTTCTTGAAAGAATTAAATGGAACAGACCTACCAGGTGGACCAGTCAATGGTCGAATGTTGAAGCACTATTTTTCACCAGATTAACCAGTAGTTCATTTGTTCTATTTTACTCATTGTAAATACCATAGCAAAGTTTAGATTGGAGTGGATGATTATCTTGAAAATTTGAAGCCTTGAGAGGAGAACTTAAAGCTTTAAAAGATATAACATCATATGTTTGAATAAAGGAGATCACAGAAAACAGTTCCAAGAAAAGCAAAGCCAAATTTCCAAGGCCACTGATTAGAAAGTAAGTTCTTGACATCTCACAATGAATGTCATCCCCAACTGGAGCCACTGTTAGGGTCCTATAATAATAGGGATCATAATTTTGAATTGGCTATGTTAAGTCTTGTAATATTGTACATACCTTTGCATTTTTGCAAATGTTTTCCATATTAAAAAATGAAAAGAGGGTATGTCCTAAAAGAATAATCAAAGGGCCAAAAGAAAGAAAGATCAAAAAAAAAAAAAAAAAAATTAAAAACTGAACCCTATAAAAAGAAGAAAAAAAAAAATTTGAAAGTGTTGCACATTCCAATGCTACTACTCTAAGTTTACTTTACTTTTGAAAATAAATTGTGTGTAGCTTGTTCAAAATGCCACAATTCATGATGATCATACAATCTAATCTTGATCATTCATGCCTTTAAATTTCATGTTATGATAATTAGTGAATAAAGATCTAACCAAACCATTTAATCTGGGCAGATTAGTAGTTAGGTAAAGAATAAAAATGAGTTCATAAGTTTAATTTGATCCATTTGAAGATATAAGGTTAGAAATAAGTTATTTTGCTTATCAAAAGAAAATAAAAGGGTCATCAAGCTCAAATGCACCTAATAAAGGAAAAAAAAATGTTAGGATAAATAAAATGGTAGGTAGAAAACTTTTCAATTGTTATATAAGCATCATTATGCTTATCAAAAATATCTTTCTAACCCTTTCCCCTTGCTAAAAATCCCTTTCCCTCTTCATTTTCCCCTTATCCCAACCTTTTTTCCCTCTTCATTCCCCCTTATCATAACCTTTTCCCTTCCTAGAAACTCAAAAAACATTTTTTTTAACCCCCTTACCCCTTTAAAAATCCCCTTCCCCCTGCTAAACCCCTTTACCCCTTTAAAAACTACGCATTTTCATAAAAAATCAAAAAACCCACTTTTGATAGTTTAAAAGCGCAAATATTAAATGGCCCCACTTTCCTTTGACTCTTCTGCGCGAAATATTACCTGCCCAACCTTGATTTAAACCCCCCTCTTAATATTTTACCCGAGCCCACTTCCATTTGAACCTTACGCATAATGTCTTTTTTGACCCCACCTTCCTTTGAAAGTGCGAAACCCCAGCAGTCATCCAATCACCGTCGATCAAATCGAACGTCCCACAACCTTTTTCACAACCCCCGACGTTCGATGTTTAAATGCCGAGGGGGGGTGCGAAATGGGTGGTTTTATCCGCCAACTCCCTTGCCATGCAATGCCTCCATATTTTATCGCACCCCCTCATAACAAACCACCAAACCACTTCCAAACCATCCAATAAACCACCCAATTTTCAAAAATAATAAAGCCCCACTATTTCGTTATTTTCTTGTCTCTATCGACTTGCGAAATAGACGAAAAGCCATTGTAACCAAAATTGAAACCTGTCGCTACTCGGATCCCTTCTACAACCAAATTTTCGGTATTCCAGGTAATCCTAAATACCCGACACCATCAAAGAAACAAATTAATTAATAAATTGAATCAAATTGATGGCTTCTAAAAATGTCCAAAGTGTAAACCCTCTACAACCACCCCTGTTAGATTTCGACCATACTCCACTGGCCGATAAAGACTTTAAAATAGTTGATACTATGAATAATAGAAATATTTTGGAGCTCCATTGGTGAAGCCATGAAAAATTTGATGATCAGGCAGATGATATACATCTGTGGAACTCTAACCTGCCAAAATAAACATTTCCACAGACTTATCAGTTCCCGTAAGTCATTAGACTTTGCCAACTCATCTATTTTCCAAATGAAAGAGCCATAGTCACCCCTGACCAAGAAATCCTAATTAATATCATTGCTCAATCCATTAACCAAATGTTGCAGATTCTATCACAACCAAAAGGAGTGTCTTTCTCCATTAAAACAATTACTAAGCTTTACCTAAAGCTAGATTTCCCTAAAAGGTCTCAAATCTTTCAGACTTTCGTCCCTGAATCAGCTCAAATTCCTAAAAGCAACCCACCATACTCTGCTACCATGTTCCCAAAACGAACCAAACAAATTGTGACTATTTTGTCCTATATCCTAGGATATTTTACTGATGACTATGTAGATGAATCCATCCTTGGTTTCCTCTCTACCTTTTTCCCAGGCCAGCCTCCAGCCATAATTTTCAACTTTGCCAAATTCCTGGCAGATACAATGCATGATCAACTGATAAAACTGCCAGAAGAAGAAGTGTTCAAATACTCCTCAGTATTGTTTCATTTGTTCATATATTTTCAGTCAGAAATGTTTGCAGTCAACCTACAAAAACTGGACACATAAGGTAATCCCCAGTCTGTAATTTGTTGAAAATCATTTATCAGAAAGGATTTCAATGAATTTAGTTTCAAATACTTTATTGATTCTTTTGTATACCCAGTGGTTAATATGCTTAGCAACAGTATTCAACCCGGAATCAGTGATGAAATCATAAAGGTTCTATAGTTATCTTATTAGAAGCAAGACAGGAGACTAGTATTTATACCAGAATCACACAGAGATCAGAGTGTATGGAAGCCAAATAGTCCCTTATAAGCTTCCCAAATACCTCCCAATGAGGATATTTTCCTTAGAGTACATTAGAAAAATATTTAATTCTGATGAGATAAATTTCCTTTCAGCCAAAAAGAAAACCCAGTTCAAGATAGATTTAAAAAAAAAAAAAAAAAAACCAACTAGGGCCTTTTATATGCAACAGTAGGAATGTTGGAAAGGAAGCAGACAGATGCCTACAAGATTTAAAGTTCAGCAAAAATTTCAAATGGCATATGACCCCTTGGGAGTCATAAGAAATTTAAGAATTAAGTTTAAACTCATCCCTTTCATTTATGAATCTAAGCCTGAGATTGAGAAATATTCCAACCAGTCACTGGTGGTTGGAAAACACTTTACAGGAGGTGGAGGAGCAGCTTGATACTAGTTCCATCCTGCTTACTCCAGAACCATAGGATAGTAATTCAAAAAGGTATTTCTGAGATTCAACAAGATGATGAGCTTAGTGAAAAATAAGCACCTTCACTAAGTGGGGCCCACAGGCTAATTTTAGATGTATGTCTATTTTTAGACATGGTGAGCATATTCTATAAGTTGCAGGATGCTATTTGTAGATGGTTGATAAAATTTGAAAAATAGATGAGATTCTGTTTTTATAATATTGGGCGAAGTCTATTTATAGATCGTCAATCTAAAAATAGATGCATGTCGATTATTATTATCCCTTAATAATAATCTGACAATAAATATCAACTTATTCTCTTGGAGCACTTTATTTCAATGAACATATTTGGAAAATAAGTGGGCTGAAGGAATTACGCAACTCCTAGGGTGGTTGGTGACTCATGCATGGAGGACTCAGTTAGAACTAAAGTGGCAAAGTTGTGACAAAGTTGGAAGAGTAGTTATGGGAGTTGTTATTTAGTTTAACTCAGTTAAGTGAGTTAAACTCAGTTGTGCTAGTTGTATCTAGTTCTAACTGAAGATACACTAGTGAGAGTTTAGTGAATTAATTATTTAATTAATTCACAACTAGAGACTCACTTGCAACTGCACAAATACCATAGTTAACTACTTGCATGTCAGTTCCAGTTGAGACCCAGTGGAGAGATAGGTGAAAGGGTGAGATGGACTATCTGTTGTGACTATAGTGATGAATTCAATGCATCTAACACACATTGGAGATTCCAATGAGGATTTCGCAGCCAAGGCAAGGCCAATTTTAATTCATTCAGGGGTCTTCTTCAGCAGGGATTGCACAGTGGAGGCAGGCTGTCAGAAGGCAAGAAATTTGTGCATAGATATGAAAATTTCTGCATGACAATGTGTAATGATTGTTGATGTACTAAGCTTTGTATGAGATTATTACATGATTCCATTGATATACATAATATATGATAGTTGGGGTATTTAGCTTTAAGCTTTCCCGTTAAACAAATGTGTTTATGTGCGATTGATGTTCTTCATGAGTTTGCAATTGGCGATTTAATTTCCGCAAAGAACTAAGTGGAAGGATTATGTATTTAACATAAGATAAATTTGTTAGATCAAGAGGATCTGGTAATACTATCAGTATTAATAAATCTCTACATGGTATTAGAGCAGTGTTAATCACTGGAGATTGCAATAGTGAAGTGGTGTTGAGTTTTGTGCTGGTGGACAATTCGAATTTGCTGCAGAAATTTCTTAGGGCGACAGTTGAGTATTCATTGAAATGGCTTTCAATGGGTTGTGGTTGGAGTATTCCCTTGAGGGTAGCTCGAACTAAATATCCTGGAAGGACAGGATGGAGGTAGTTCTTGAAGATAATGGACTAAAGGATTTCATCGATAGTGATGTTCCTAAGCCTACTTCTAGCGATGCTACATTACTTGAGACATGGAAAAAGAAGGTAGAAAGGACAAGAAGAATTCTGTTGGAAGGTGTGAAATACCATATTGTGTCAAGCCTTCACAGGAAAGCCACTCCATTTGCAATGTGGAAGGCTTTGACAAATATTTTCCAAAGCAATAGCGATCATAGGAAGTTGGCGCTGAAAGATAAGCTCAGAAAAATCAAAATGGAGAAGGGCGACAGTATTCCAAAATATCTCACGAAGTTTGACCAATGTAGGGACAAGCTAAGGAGTGTGGGAATTATAGTTGCAGATGATGAATTGGTGAGCTTGGCTCTCCTTGGGCTTCTGAAGAGTTGACATAGCTACGAAAACTTTGTCAATGGATAGGAGAAACTGCCAGATTGGGAGTGACTTTGGTCGGATCTTGTGCAAGAGGAGATAAGGCGGAAAACCAAGGATGGCTCTTCATCGAAGAAGGATGATGAAGAGAATTGTGCTTTGGTTGCCAAAGCAAGGAAAGGGAAGGGGAAGAAATACCATACAAAATCTGTGGCTAAAGGAAAGAAGTTGGATTTGTCCAAAGTGAAGTGTTTTCACTGTCACGAACATGGGCATCTCGCCACTAACTACCCACAAAAAAAGAAGAACAAGAAGGTTGTTGGAGCTGTAGCGGGTGAGGCCTTAGCCTCGCAATTTGAACTTTATTTCTCCTTGATCACATGCTTGGTTTCAAGCGCAATGGGATCGGTGTGGTATCTTGATAGTGGTGCTTCCTTCCATATGACGGGAGACAAGGAGTTGTTTAGTGACTTGAAGGAGAAGGATCTCCAAATGCATATAGAGATGGGCGCGATGATAGATACAGTGCGACTGGCATTGGAACCATTACCTTTGAGAGGGAGTCAAGTAAACCATTTCTGTTGAAAGATGTTATGCATGTTCCAGGTCTGAATAAGAACTTGGTCTCGGTCACTATGTTGGAGGACAGAGGTTATGACATTGTTTTCAGTAAGGGAAAATCTTTCCTACGACATAAAACAACGAGTCAAACCAAGAGGATAGGGATTCGAGTTAAGAATATCTACAAGCTGGAGGTAGATGGTTGCGTTGCAATGATGGGAAAAGCAGAAGAAATGGTGAGGCGAGATGAGGGTGAATTATGGCACACGAGATTGGGCCATCTTCACCATGGCGCCTTGAATATTTTGCAGAAGATTTCTACTGGATTTCCCAAGGGTACTCTTGCGCAGTCAGATCAGTGCAAGGGATGTACTATGGGTAAGTTTGTGAAGACCGCCTATCATGAGAAGGAGAACCGTGCTTAGGTGATCCTGGAGATAATTCACACAGACGTGTGTGGACCTTTCTCGGTTGCTTCAACAACAAAAAAGAGGTATTATGTTATATGTGTTGATGACTATTCTCATAGATATTGGATATTCTTCATGCAGAAGAAGAGCGAAACATTCTCAAAGTTTTGTGAGTTTAAAGCATTGGTGGAAAAGGAGTCGGGGAAGAAAATGAAGGATCTACGGAGCGATAATGGTGGTGAATATATCTCTAACGAATTCAAATACTTCTGTAGCAAAGAAGGAATTCAAAGAGAACTCATAGCGCCTCATAACCCACAGTAGAATGGGGTCAGGGAGAGGAAGAACAGAACTATCATGGGTGATGCATGAGCTATGTTGCATGACCAGGGCCTACCGATGCACTTGTGGGCGGAAGCATGCAACATTGCGGTTTATGTGCAAAACCATTGTCCTCATAGAGTACTTGGCATGAGTACACCTCAAGAAGCTTTTGCTGGTAAGAAGCCTGATATTTCTCATTTGAATATTTTTGGCTCATCTGTTTACATTCATGTGACAAAGGATGCTAGGAAGAAGTTGGAGCCGACTACAGGAGTTGGGATATTTGTGGGGTACACAGAAACACCCCATAATTATTGTGTGTATTTTCCAAACAGTCGGATGACTATGGTGTGACAGGATATAAAATTTAATGAGGTGAAGGCCTTGAAGTTGTCGCTTGAGAGGGAGCTACACTTGCATGCAGAGGAGGAGCTACTTGCTCCCAAAGATGAGCCTCTATATGTGGATCAGCCACAGGAGGAGATTCATGGAGTGGAGGAGTCAACTCATGCAGAACCAAACATCAAAACAGGCAGAAAGCGTACCACAGAAGCTGAGAGACTAAAGCTTGATGCGGCATAGAATGTAGGAGTCACTACATCACAGCGCAGATAGAGACAGTCACCTAACCGATTTACTGGATACATGGCTCTTATGAGCAAGTGTATCATGACAGATCCATGTTTTTAAGAAGCAGCGTAGGAGCCCACATGGGTAGATGCCATGGTGGAGGAGTATGACTCCATTGTCAGAAACAGTGCTTGGGAGATTGTTCCAAGGTCGGTGGGTAAATCAGTGGTAGGTTCAGTATGGATCTACAAGGTAAAGCAAGTTGTTGATGGGAGCATCGAGAAGTATAAGGCAAGATTTGTTGCCCGAGGCTTCTCACAGATCGAGGAGATTGATTATGAAGAAACATTTGCACCTGTCGCACGGTATTCTTCCATAAGGGCCATCCTTGCTCTCTCAGCACAGATGGGTTGGCACATTCATCAGATGGATGTGAAGACTGTGTTCTTTAATGGGATCATTGAGGAATAAGTGTACATTAAGCATCCTAAAGGATTTGAGATCTTCAGCAGCGAGTCACATGTGTGCAGACTCAAAAGAGCGTTGTATGGGATGAAGCAAGCACCACGTGCTTGGTACACTCGGATCGACAGCGATTTCACTGAACTTGGCTTCACTAAGAATGAGGCAGATGCAAACCAGTACCAAATTGTGGTGGAGGGTAAGATTTTAATTATTGTTCTTTATGTTGATGATTTAATACTAACGGGTGATGAGCAGTTGATACACTCATGCAAGGTAGATCTTACAAAGGAGTTTGAGATGAAGGGTTTGGGCCTCCTTCATTATTTCCTTGGATTCGAAATATCGCATCAAGAAGGTGAACTATTTGTCTCTCAAGGCAAGTATGCGCGGGAGATACTTGGTAAGTTTCACATGCAGGACTGCAAGCCCATGGATACTCCTCTTCCAGGAAATTGGAGGAAAGAGGATGCTACATCAGCAGAGGTAGTGGATGCCACTGTTTATCGACATTTGGTGGGTTCGCTCATGTGTTTAGTTAATACAAGACCGGACATATGCTATGTGGTAAAATAGCTTAGTCAATCGATGGTTAAGCCTACCAAGCTCTTTTGGAAGGCAGGCAAGCATGTCTTGAAGTATCTCAGGGGTACATCTGAGTATGGCTTATGGTACAGACAAACGGATGAGGTGAAGTTGCATGGCTTCACGGATGCAGATTGGGCAGGCAGCCCAACAGACAAAAAGAGCACATCAGGAAGGGTTTTTAGTATCAGATTTACAACAATTTATTGGTACAGCAGGAAACAAAGATCTGTAGCACTCAGTTCAGCAGAAGCATAATACATGGCAGCAAATCACGTTGCATGTGAGGCTATCTGGATGAGGAAGATCCTAGTCGATTTTTTCGGTTCTCATTTAGATCCTACAGTGATACATTGTGATAATCAGAGTTGCATTAAACTCTCGATTAATCATGTGTTTCATGATAGATCTAAGCATATAGATATTTGGTATCATCGTATCAGAGATTGTGTGCAGTGGAAGATCATGTTGTTTCAGTACATTCCTACAGAAGATCAGGATGCAGAGATTCTGACGAAGGCGCTAAGCAGGAGAAAATTAGAATACCATAGAGGCAGGATCAGGGTGAAAGATAATCCCTATCTTGTTGAGAGGGAGTGTTGAGATTCAACAAGATGATAAGCTTAGTGAAAATTAAGCACCTTCACTAAGTGGGGCCCGCAGGCTATTTTTAGGTGTATGTCTATTTTTAGACATGGTGAGCATATTCTATAAGTTACAGGATGTTATTTGTAGATGGTTGATCAAATGTGAAAAATAGATGAGATTCTATTTTTATAATATTGGACGAAGTCTATTTATAGATCGTCAATCTAAAAACATATGCATGTCGATTATTATTAGCCCTTAATAATAATCTGACAATAAATATCAACTTAATCTCTTGGAGAACTTTATTTCAGTGAACAGATTTGGAAAATTAGTGGGATGAAGGAATTACGCAATTCCTAGGGTGGTTGGTGACTCATGCATGGAGGACTCAGTTAGAACTGAAGTGGAAAAGTTGTGACAGAGTTGGAAGAGTAGTTATTGGAGTTGTTATTTAGTTTAACTCAGTTAAGTGAGTTAAACTCAGTAGTGCTAGTTGTATCTAGTTCTAACTGAAGATACACTAGTGAGAGTTTAGTGAATTAATTATTTAATTAATTCACAACTAGAGACTCACTTGCAACTGAACAAATACAGCAGTTAACTACTTTCATGTCAGTTCCAGTGCAGACTCAGTGGGGTGATAGATGAAAGGGTGAGATGGACTATTTGTTGTGACTATAGTGATGCATTCAATGCATCTGACACACATTGGAGATGCCAATGAGGATTGCGCAGCCAAGGCAAGGCCAATTCGAATTCATCCAGGGGTCTTCTTCAGCAGGGATTGCGCAGTGGAGGCAGGTTGTCAGGAGGCAAGAAATTGGTGCATAGATATGCAAATTTCTGCATGACATTGTGTAATGATTGTTGATTGTACTGAGAGCTTGATGTACTAAGATTTGTATGATATTATTACATGATTCCATTGATATATATAATATATGATAGTTGGGGTTTTAGCTTTAAGCTTTCCCGTTGAACAAATGTGTTTATGTGCAATTGATTTTCTTCATGAGTTTGCAATTGGCGATTTAATTTTCACAAAGAATTAAGTGGAAGGATTTTGTATTTAACATAAGATTAATTTTTTAGATCAGGAGGATTTGGTAATACTATCAGTATTAATAAATTTCTACAGGTCTAGAGAAGAAGACTCTTACTCAGCAGAAGCTACATCTGATAATAAATTCAAGCTTATGTACAGAAATAAAACAAAGTTGAACCCATTAATAGAGCAGGAAGAGACAGTTGAAATAGAAACATAGATTGTTATCAGGGATGATGCACCTACAACACATAAAGAAGAAACACCTCTACCATCATCTTCCAGTGCAGAAATCATTCAAAATCAAAATAGTGCAGAGATTTCAACATTCAGTAAGCCAGTTGAGAAGGAAAAGTATATCATTGAGAAATATAAAGAGATTAAAATAAAAAAAATGAAACATTGAAGGTTGTTACATATGAAAAATACTGGAAGAAAACTCCCAGTGATCAGAATAGGTTGCTTTTAGCTTTTGACCTCAAAACAAGGAAAATGCGGATGACATTTCTACAACCGAAGGTACAGGCCCCCAAAACTTCCGAAGGCTATAAAAAGACATGCTTTGAAGTTCTTGCCAAGGATGTGCATCCAATTGACCAAATTTAATTCGACAAACAGGCAAGTGAGATGATATATTCAACCATGACACATAAAGCTCTAAGTGTCCAGAAGTTGCAGAATTCCCTAGCAAATATGCAGTCACAGTTAAAGCTAGAGAGAGTCTCATCACAAGTAAAATACAACAGGATTAAGTCACTGGAAGATTTGGTAATTGAATTTGCCTATAATCCAACTAACATCAAAGCAACAGAAGAACTTATAAAAAATAAAAATGCAGACATAAATGCACTGAAGAAACAATTAAAATTACCAACTAATGAGCATCCACAAACCAAGGAGGTTTTGGAGATAGACAATCAAAAGGATGAGATGATGAATCTAATCATCCAGTTGACAGCTCAACTAAAGGAAATGGAGACAGAGATGGACAAGTTTGTACAGGAAAAACAAGATAGCATGGAATCAGTTCTAATTATTGCTATTCCCATAGTATTTACATCAGCACCAGTATCTACATCAACAATAGTATCAACAATACCAACAACCCATCCCACTGATGAGGCCAGCAAATTAATCAAAGAAATAGAAGATATGTCCATTCAGACTACAGAGATTAATAATCTCAAGGAACAGGTAAAGAACTTAGAAGATGGAAAGAAATTGGCAGAAGTAATGCATCAAACTGAAGTACAAAAAGCCAATAGATTGGCTGACATAATCCACAAGCTAGAAAAGGAGTTGTCGCTAAAAGAGCCTTTAGCCCAAGAAAAACAGCGATTTTGGGCCAATATCATTAACTCGGTTAATGATATTTTACCTTTTATACATATTATATTTGAGCATAATGACTTGGTGAAGGAAGCTGGTGAGGCAAGTCAGAAATTCAAAACTAATCTTGGAAAGAAACCAGAGGAAGCCTCTAAAATAATCAAATTCCTGAATTCTAAAAATAAATATGAATTATAAGAGCTCGGGATAGCTGAAAAATTAGAGACTATACTAGAAGTGAAGAAAGTGATTTCCAAAATAAATCTAATGATACAGCTTGAGGAGAATGTCAAACCATGGAACTCACAGTGAACAGGTTTTTGAACAAGTTTGATGTATTGAGACAGAAGGGTCTATCTAATCCTCTAGTAATAAATGACAAACTCATGAGACATAAATATTATGACAAGAAGTTAAGGGAAGTAGCCAAAGAAACTTCCAACATTTCCTCAATGAGAGGCATTCCCATAGGCAAGGTACTTTTACAAACTCTAGAAAACTTCTTTTCCCTCTAGCATGAGGTAAATCACCTTTTTGTAAATAAGCCTATGTTTGCCAAATATTCAGAGGCAGATGAGATTTACCGCAAGATGATGAAAATCAAAATCCCAGATGAAGAAACATGGGAGAAATGGTGTGATTTACTATAAAGGGTGAAATAGCATACAGGTGAAAGAAGACAGATGAAAGAAATAAACATGTAACAGCAATAAAAGAATCAGGTCCAGATCTCAGTCAGTTGAAAGGTGTCACTATCTTTTTGCATAAAGATATTTTATTTTCCTAGAATAAATCCTAGTCAGTTGACAGGATATTTCTGTAATGTTTTTTATAAATACTTCATTATTCTAAGTATCAAGTGTGGATTTCTGAATATTTCCATAGCTAACTGATCTCTTGCCTGAGGGTTATTGTATCAACTTCCAGTTGACAGACAGAACAAGTTATAAAGAAACTTCTTTACATGATTCATGTCTTGAACTATCTCAATGAAGTATAAATTTCAATTATTCATGTTCTCTTTCTAAGTATTCCATAAACTTATGTGTTCTAAATTTGCATGTTATAACAGGAGTTTTACTGCAGAATTTGCTTAAACATTACACTTTGCTTTTAACTATTATACATTTATATGTTTTCTTCTGATATCCGATTTAGAGAATTCTTCATTTCCCTCTGATCTCGATTAACTTTCTTCACCCTTCTTCATTATCTGGTTTAAGGAATTCTTAATTTCTCCTTGATCCCAATTCAAAAATCACTTCACCATTCAGCCTTGAGATCTGATATTGCTCACATATCTTACCCTGTAAAACTTTCTTTATAATTTGATTTTGTTTTGTTATCAAATTATATTAAGTCCATAGCCCAATGGAAAATGGAAAAGCACATATTCATCTAAATCATTAATTCCACCAACAAATCAAAACCTATCCAATTAAGCATACATAACCAGCCTAAAATCCATAAGATAAACAAAGTTAAATCATATAGAGAGATCCCTCTCCGAGTTTAGGAAGGCTAGATCCTAAGCTCCAAAGTAGGCTTCTAGTTACCATTGATATTTCTTTTTAACGCTTGAACAACCTTTGTAAATTTCGGAGTGATAACAGGATACAAAGTCCAACACTTGTCTACAATATTACCTTGCTTATGGCAATGAGTGCAAAAAAATTGCATCTTCTTTTCAACATGGTTTTCTTTGTCCAATGGAATTTTGGCTTTATGCCTCCTTTGTTTCAAAAGTTTCCTGTGCATGCCTATCTTCTTCCAACATCTTGAAACAGTATGGTTATTCAAACCACAAAAGGAACATGCAATTTTTTTCCAAATCTTATGTGAGAATAAGGTTTTGAGTGAAACAAATTGCGCTGGATTCCTGGGGACGAGCCAAATCCGGTCATTCTGGTTTGGTGCGATTCTGAGCACTATGAATTTGGAAAAAAAAATTCCCCTAATCCAGATTTTGATCACGTCTGGAAAAGTTGCAAATGTATGTAAACGCACATTTGAGCCTCTACTAGATTCAATTATAACTAATTTGTTGGACCTTCTAATGTTCAGTATTATCAGGTAAGTGGAAAATTTCACCATTTTTTTCATTATTTATGTGCATGAGGATGGCATCTAGTTGGATAGAGCATATCCCATTTGCATCTAAAACAACCATGCATTGACTAGATTGTCCATGCATGGGGAAGACGTTACTATTGAATTTCAAAGGGGCTAGAAAGGATGAAAAGCCAAAAAGGGAACCTAAATTTTGTTCAATTTTCATCATGCATCAAGGTGGTCACGGGATTTCTATCAACAAGATCAACCTTTAGCAAGTGCACTTTGCATTCCAATTAATCAATTTTAGAGTCATGTGGAAGTTCACCCAAGGTGAATGCACCTTGCATAAATTTTCAATGGTCAAGTTCTATATCCAAGGGGTGCATCCCAATTAAGGTAAATTCCTTATGAAGAAGATATTTCATGCCTATGAGGAATCCCATGCCATGGCCTGATACATATTCAATTATTTTTTGTTGGCATTTTCCATGTGGACATGGATGATACTCCAGGGTCATGAACATAGTACACTATCAAGTATAATCGTTATTTGCTTGCAATATGAACCCTCAAAAATCTACGAGGACACCTAAAACATTGCTTTAATGATGTAGCATTTTTAAATGCCATGGACAAATATTTGTTGCCACTAACACAACCATGTAAGTTCCTTAATCATTAATCGAAACACATTCAAGGAAGCTTTGGTTCTTTATGTCATAAGATAACATCTTGGTTTTGCAACCAAGAGTCAACCCTAAGAAATTTAAAGTTTCAATCCTTCCATTCTACCTAACCAATGGTGCCATAGACGAGGAGACTTGTTTGTGGCCAGGAGTTAAAAAGTCATAAACATATACTAGTATCACTTACATTTTTCCAGTTATGTTCTTAAGAGAATGTTTATCACTACACATGCTTACCTATCTCTCACGAGATAGGAATCAACGGTGATATACACTTGCATTGCACTTCAATTCTCATGCATAAACATGCATTGCAATATGTCAATGGGATGTGATATGCTAGGTTCAAGCTCACCACTACCAATCCTATAAGGAAAATTTTGTCTAGTGATGAATCTATTGGTTAGTGTGGGTGTGTGTATGCATCATTGTCTTTGAAGAAGGGAACACGTCAACTATTTGAATCATCATCCTTGTAAGATTAGCAAGGCAAGGAGAAAAATTATTTCCATGAAACTAAGAATCACTCGATATAATCATAATAGGAAAAATGCAAAAGAACATGCAAATTGATAAGTGAGTGAAGTTGAGTAGTGATGACATAAAAACATAATGACTTAACAAGAATTGTGACCTCTAAAAGATAACTCTAGCCCTAAAAGCTCATATTTTTTAGTCAAACACCAAAATCAACCCATAAATCGAAAGTTAGTACAACCAATAACACACTCTTTGAGAGGATTAAAGTTACAACTTGTTTGAAACTATGGTTTTCACAACCAACAAAATTGTAGACAAAATGGTTGTTGAATCAAAAAATGACTCTCCTAGTGGCACCCATTTTCTTTTCAGTGTTAAAATTACAACTCAATTAAAATCATGGCCTTGAAAAGCACTATAGTTGCAAACAAAAATCTTAAAAACAACTTTGAAATCAAAGTCATGTTATCGATTGGTTTTCAATGTTAAAATTAGAGCTCTTTTGAACTACAGCCGAATAACCATTACAATTTCAAACAAAATATTCAATACCAACATTGTTGCAAACAAAATCATCTAAAAATATATCAAATAAATAAATAAAATAAAATAAAAAGAAGTGGAAAAATAAATTCGAGAAAGGAAACATATGTTTAACAAAAAATAAATAAAAGTAGCATTTTAAAATGTAAAAACATAATTTATAAAATAATTTAAATGGTAGTGTGGTGGGGGTGAGGGTGAGGGGCCACCCACCTTTCATCTCCTTCAACTCTGAAAACAAAATTTAAAAACAAATTATAAATAATTAATTAAATATTATTAATAATAAGAATAATCCAATTTTAAGGTCACGGCCAAGCCAGACACCAAATTGGTGTATGAGACCCCCTTGTGTGTAGGACAAGGGACCCACCTCCGCACAGCGATTTCGCTGCTAAGTCTAAGAAGGCATACATACTCTAACCCCCTCTGGTTTTGAACCTACGACCTCTAAGGAGGAAACACATGCTCTTAACCATTAGGCCCATTATTATAAACAAACATTAACATTTTAAATAATAATAATAATAATATATATTTTTTAAAATATTAAAATGCTCTAACAAAATATATTATAAATAATAAAAATTAAAAATGGGGCACTAAGATTACTTAAATTTATCATCCCACCTCCCTCCCTCTCATCTCTTCTCACCTACCAACCCCCACAACTTATATACCCATCATTAATATTTATTCACTATGTTCATGTTCTAAGCATCTTCAAAGAAGTAAGTCCATAACTGCAACAGTGAATTTTTCTTGTCTTACACAAAGAGAGCAACAAACATTTTGATTGAAACCAATGGAATCTTGATGTTAATTGCACAGCCTCATAATATAGATGAAAATAAATCAAAGAGTTAAATATTATGGTCTTACTACACAACTTCAAAACAATTTCAAGTTTTAAAGCTTGCAATACAATATATTGTAATGAATCTAGTTAACAATCTTATCAAATGAACAAAGTTAAAGCATGATTCAAGTTTTTAGTTTAAATTTAGGTGTGGTTAATAACTTATTCTACAAATAATGTATTCACAAGCACATTAATACATTCTCTAACAATCAATAAAAACATGGAATTTTTCGTTCCATTCTACCATTGATTGAAAACACCCTCGAATAGAAAATGAGTCGTAATAATTATTTAAGAGCATGGGAAACCATAAGAATTTGTCATTCAAGGTTTTAGTGGCATGAAGGATGCATTCAATCAATCTAGATATCAATCGCACTAGTCATGTGGGGAATTTACATCAGGAAATTGTTTAGTGGACTTGGGGAATTTATATTCTCGCACGCATACATATTCATTCCAATAAATCATTTATCATTAAAATCATTACCTGTGCTTTATCATTTATCCAAAATATTGTTTAAAACCCCTAATTCATCATATTCATTCCTAGATGGCATGAAACTGTTTAATGAATATGCAATATTCCTAGGTACCAAACAAATACCAAAGGGGGGGATTAATGGCAATCATGTCATGGAGATTTAGAATTATCCCTTTTTATTGCAACATTCTTCAAGAGCCTCTGCAAGCCTCTCCAAGATTCCTTTTTCCTATGAAATGACACGAAATAGTTAATACATTAAACATCCAACAAAGGAAAAAGTTGGGGTTTGAAGCATACTTCCTAAAAAGACCGCAAACAAATCAAAATACATGTGTAGTGTCATGAAATTATTATTCAGTGTGCTTGCAACCTTCATTGGATTGCTTCAATTAACCAAGAGACTGCATGAGAATGTAACTTAGCCCCCATAGATCCCTTAGAGTAGAAATTATGTCTAAGGTGGAAGCTATGGCTATAGCAACACATTCCATGGCTTTGACATCACCCTAATCTCTTCAATCAATGTTAATCCCTTGGGGGCTCTAGTGATCAAGTCCAAAGCCCAAAACTTGCACCAAAATTTTAGGTTGATACAAATCATCATCCTAAACAATAATTTTTGTTGTATCATCATGATATTTCTTTGTTGTATGATGCAAAAAAAAATCCCATTGGGAATTGTGCCATAAATGAAAAATATGCTCCAAGTCATAAGTGTAAATAAAAAAATATGCTCCAAATCATAGATATAAATAACAAAAATCGCTCCAAATTGATATGATTGCTTGATATGAACCCTCAAGCCCCACAAGGATTGAAATCATCTTCAGGTTTGAGAAGAGAACCATCTATCAACAAGTGTAGTCTTTATTTCTCTTCCTATCAATAACGTCCAAGTGATCACCACCACCCATTTTTTTTGGTTAACAAACAATTTAACAATCAAACTTTCAAACAAAATGGTGACACTGGAAGATATGGAAATGAATCAACATTACATTGTATATTATGATTTTCTTAAATTGTTCATAATTACATTAATAAAAACAAAGTTATAATATAACAAATTGATTTTTTATTATTTTTTTTAACTTTTTATTTTTAATTTTTCGTTGAGCCGGCATTTAAATGTTTACACTGATTTATGGACACTACAACATATTCCCCCATAATGGGCTCTATATTACTTTTTACCTTTTATTATTATTTTATTATTTTTTAATTGAACCGGCATTTAAGTGTGTCACACTCATTTACAGACACTAATACTAAACTGTAGAGCACCTCAGCACAACAATCCCATCATCCTATTTAACACTCCTCCATGTGAACAAGATGCCAATTACGAAATCATTATGCAACAAAGAATTACAAAATATTCCCATCACTCTATAGCTTGGAAGGACACCACCACTGCCTCTATAAACTTTAATCACATCAAGGGGAACCCATCCATCTTTAGTTTATCTTTGGTGGTAGAGCGAAAAAGGAAGCAAAATGCAAGTACGCAGATTAGATAGGTGGGTCAAAGAGAATTTTTTATCATGGTACCTTAGTTTGGTGTTTTTGTTGGAGGAAAAAATGCACTATACCTCTCTTCCTTTGGTATTCATGGCCCGTAAATAGAACGGAAGAGATAATCAAAGGCAAGGTAGGCCACAATAATTGTAGAAAGGAAATAAGAAAGCTGGAACCTCCCAAAGAAACAAGAAAAAGATTAGAAGTTGTTGTCATACATAAAGACTACTAGTTGGCATCACTTAGAAACCACCAAGAAGAAAGGAGAGTTCATAGAATCCAATGCTAAACATATGAGCGCTCAAACTCCAAAGTTGCTAGATGAGAAGGTTGACGAAGCCATCCCTAACCTAGAATATTCCAAAAACAATAATTAAAAATATGGTCAGATCATGAGCTATATTGTGATGTTAATGAGATGACGGCCTCTGACATTTGTAAGGCAAAATTTCAACTATATTATAAAGTAGGAACAAATGGAAGGAAAATATGATAGAAGGCTTTTAGATAAGTTGAAACAAATGGAAGGAAAATATTGTCTTAATTGCTGCAATTTTCACTTCCTAAAAGGGCAATGGAAAGAAAGACAATGTTAAGAAAGGAACCCAACATGCTGCAGTGAACAAAAAGTAGGTTAGATATCCTTTCAAATTCCACTGAGCTAGACAGAGAAGCCTAAGAATTGCCTTTAAGCCTATTTTGTTTCCTTGAGGTTTTATGATGAAAAATGTCTTAACTATAGGTTTATTGCTTATATGCCAAAAAATTGGAGTGTCATCTTTATTGTTCCCAGTTAGGTTACCAAACAACCATAATCATGAACATGCGATGAGACGAGGGCAATGGAAGAGAAGATTAGCATTTTCCTCGACTCATCCTCCATCCATGATGATGGACCTAGTTTTGGAGATAGTTGAAAGCAATACCATCTCCATTATGTAAGCATGAGACAAAAGTTCAATGTTAGTCAATTCCTCTATGATTGCAATGGCACATTAGGAAGTGTAATCTTGTTTGTAGTTAGCAAGCAAGGTCAACTTCTTTGTCAAGTCATATACTGGCAAGGTGCTAATTGTGGCTCACACTATTATTCATATGTGTGTAGATACTGACAAATTAGAAGAAAACCCACCAAGAGTAATTGAGAGAGAAGACTAAAAACTTGCTGCCTTAAAAGTTGTTTGGTGTGTGTGGCTTGCGATCAACATGGAAACTAGGTAAATGCAGACATGAGAAACGAGAAAGTAACCACAAGGGCAATCCACAAGTCTGCAAAGAAAAGACAACAACAAAAACAATCACAGGCTTATCAATGGGATTCCTTTCAACAAATGAAGATGGTGACGAAGAAAATTATAAGTAGAATAGTGTGTAGTGTAGCATAACCTCCAATTTTCCAATAGAGGAAATTATATAGTGGGTTATCATGCAACGAAGAGATCAAATTCTCGTGAATGACTGAAATATGTTCACACATGAAATTGTTCATAACCATGATAGTGAATGAGTAACTCAACAAAATGTAGCCATGTACAATTAATTGTTGCAAGCAAATTCTTAATAAAACAAAAAAGATGAAATGGAAAATATACACATTAACACGGATTTTACTTTAAAAACCCAAAACCCAAAAACCCAAAAAAGTTTTTCAATATATTATTCTTTATAGTATTCCATATAATATATATCACAACATCCATAAACCTTCAATCCATTTATCCTAGATTAGAATACAATCATGGTTTCTTAATCGAAACTACAAAACCATTATGCACCACAAAAGCAAAAATCATATGCTAAGAACAAACAAAAAAATCATCCAAAAAACAAAACAAAAAAATAGGGGTGTTGCACCCAATGCAACATACATCATATGGGGGTAGTTGTGCAAAGAATATAACACACCCAAAACAAAGACAAAGGGTTGTCCTCAACAACATGGACCAACTAGAGGAGATGATGAATAATTGGACCACTAGTATGAAAATCTTATTATTGAAAACGAGAACTTGGTTATGAAAAGAAGAGAAGCAAAAGAGGGCAGAGGATCTGTCATTAAAAACATGGACATTGCAAAAGTTAATGTAGCTCCATAGAAAGTTAATCCATCCATCTTCATCAATCTTGACTATCTGATGATTAGCTTGAATCATTTCAGGTTTCTTTTTATACTACTATTGTTTTTGGTTGCCAAGAGAATCATGATCGCTGCAAGTGGGTACTTCCTGTGTCTAAACTGTGTTGGTATTCATTTTGGTTGTCAAAGAATATATAACACACCCAAAACAAAGGGTCCTCCTAAACGACATAGTCCAACTAGGGGATATGATGAATTATTGGACCACTAGTACAAAGACCTTATTATTAAAATCAGGAACTTGGTCATGAAAAGAAGAGAAGCAAAAGAGGGTAGAGGGAGGTCATTAAAAATATGGACATTACACAAGTTAATGTAACTTCATAACAAGTCTATCCACCCATCTTCATCAATCTGAGGGTCATTAAAAATATGGACATTACACAAGTTAATGTAACTCCATAACAAGTCAATCGACCCATCCTCGTCAATCTTGTCAATCTTGACTATCTGATGATTAGTTTGAATCATTTCAAGTTTCTTTTTATACCACTATTGTTTTTTGTTGCAAAGAGAATCATGACACTATTGTTACTTCCCATGTGTATTGATAATCATGTTGGTTGTCATATGCTTTTTTTAAACCTTCGAGGATGGGTTCAATCATAATATAGAACTCAGAATTTTGCTATTATTATTAGATAGAACTGAGAAACTCAAACTATCGTGCGGCAAGCTTGGCAGCCAAGATTCATATGAAAACATGGAGATGTAAACTTATTAATAAAATATTATAATATTTGTCTAACAAAATGTTAATACCATTAATATTGTGAACTCCAAAAGCTTTAAACCTAGCTAAAATGTTAATACCATTGATATTGTGAACTCCAAAAGCTTTAAACCTAATTTAGCTAACTAATATTTTCAACAAGCCTAAACACTAGTTAAGAGTAATTATTTTTATTCTTACAAAATAATTAACTTCATTCTACTATTTCTCACAGTTGAATAAAATTTCATATGCCTTTTCATCCTCTCCCCTAATTACTATATTTGAACTATAGAAACCATATAAGTTAGAACAATATTTTTTATTGTTTGCAATTTTTCATCCTCTCCCCTAATTACTATATTTGAACTATAGAAATCATATAAGTTTAATAATATTTCTTATGCCTTGCAATTTTTCATCTGCTCCCCTAATTACTATATTTGAACTATAGAAACCATATAAGTTGAATAATATTTCTTTTGTGTTGCAATTTCTCATCCTCTCTCCAAATTACTATATTTGAATTATAGAAGCCATATAACCAAACATACCGATGTTTAAAGGACATAAAGTGGCTATCATTTTTTTCATGCCTATCATAATTTTGACGACACATCAACGCTATTTTTAAGTCTTCCACTTTTTATATTAAATTTGAATCTTCCGGTTTTCTTATTTTAGGAAGTTTCTCCATTGTCGTTGTAATCAAACTCAATTTTTAGAGTCGGGTGAGATTTATGGTATTGTGTGACCTAAGATGAGATAAAAGGTCACATGCATATTTAGAAGAAATACTTAAGATTACAACTTATCTTACTCTGAAACAAAACAAAACCACCTTTATAGTCAAATGGATAACTAATAGCATTAATCTTACGCTAAACATATAGTTGCTTCTTTTGTCATGAAGGGTAACCATGACAGCATGGTAAATGGGTACACTGATAAGGCACTCCTTGTAATTGGTCACCAATTCAAATCCCCATGGATTCGCTGACAAAGAAATAAAGATACTTAAAATCACTACATAAATAATGCAACCAGCCTTCATAAGAAAATAAAATGACAATTATAATTTATTTTCCATAACATATCCCAAATAAAACCTTTCAATTACTTCCTATCATTCCATGGATCGTTATGCAAGATAAACCCTGGAATCTTCAAAACACAAAGCCAACTGAACCGCCTATAAAAGTATCATATATAGCTCATCCACATTTGACTCACTAAAGTGAAATTTTCATCCAGATAAAAAAAAGAAAACTTTTCCTCGCAACCACACAAACTACATCCGATTGAGATGCAACAAAATTATAAATATAAGATTAACAAAAAGAAAGAAAAAGCCCCTGAACAGCGAATCGTATTACAACAGTGAATCATTATCTCCACAAATATTACAACAGTGAATCATATTAATTAAATCAAAACATTGTCCTGTAAATAAAAGGAATCTAAAATGGCATGTATAAACAAGCAAATAGACTGATGATTATATAATGAAGAAATTATGCTCTCGTGATAAACCTAATAAATCCATTTTCCTGATTTCTAATAAGATGAGAAAATAGAAGGCAAAAAATTGTTCAGCTATTAATATTACCACCGAGCCCTTTTGTTTAAAATTGTTATGGATTAACATGCAAATAAATGTCTGAGCCAGACATGCTCTCATGCAAACTCTAGTATTTTTTTCTTCTGGCTTCTATTAAGAAAAAAGATAATGAAGGCAAAATGTTTCGCTAATTATATTGCCATTGAAAACTTGAATGAATGGTGAGATGGTTAACTATTTAATGAATGGTGAGATGGTTAACTATTTAATGAATGGTTTGATGGTTAACAATGTATATTAGGTCTAACGATTTTGGAATCAACATGCGGTCTGACGATTTTGGAATCAACATGCACATCAACATATACCTTGCACAATGTGTCGTCATTACCACTGGTTCCCATAAAAACGCTCATTTTAAAATAGCTGTTTCTTCTGCTGCTTTTTCTACTCAATAAGCCTTTATGGTATTTAATGTACAAAATAAAATAATTCAGCTACAAACCCTTCAACCTTTTACAGAGTTATGCTTTCGTCCATTGCATTACAAGCATGGGAGCATATTGAAACAACTAAAATACTTTGCTATGCAAAATTTCAACTCACTTAGGCAACTTAAACATACAAATACGTAATTAACCACGTATAGTTTGTCTAAATTCTGAGTTACATTCAGGATTCACATTTCATTGCAGACAACTTGTCCATGATTATTCCAGAATTTATTTATCTGGATACAACAATCAATCGGCCATAGTTTATGCCAGTCACAGAAGCTTGTATTTTGCTATAAAACTATTGATTCAGGTTGCCCTTTGAGCATTGCTGCCGCTAATCACCTGCTAAGAAAGAAGCTTGTGTTTTTCTCGAATAAATTAATCTAATTATGAAATCTGTTAGAATAAGCATTCTTATAACAGCATGTAGTAGTACGACTAACCGAAATTTTTCAAAATGTATTTTTTCTAATGCATATAATGTTCTAACCATATTCAGCAGGAAACATTCATGTCAGGAGAACGTAGTATCATATAAGCAGAGTAGAACCAGACACCATATACTGGGTCTTTCCCCCCTCAACTACTAAGAGTAGGATATCCAGTCATGAAGAGAAACAGCTTCCAAAGTAGCATATTAATCCTTCCAAACCAACAGCAAGTCATTTGGTCTCTGTTTGGTGGTCATGCAAGTCATATTTAGCAGTCCAATATACAACTTAATAAGAAGAGGAACTTTACAAGCATCCATACTACAAAATCTCCTTGTGCACACAATTTCTTTCTCAATTATTTACACCTGCGACGATATGTTCTCCCAAATTTGGAAAAATTATACAAACTTGAAAGCACCGATATGGATGTTCATTTGAAGCAATAATATATAAGAAGAAGTGAGATATAAAAACGAACGGCAAAATCTCTATCCCAAGAATAAATTTGATTGGCAGCTCAGCTCAAATGATGGAATTCTCATTCTGTGCCCAAAACAATCTGATCAAGTTAACAAACCCCGCAAGGTCATGAATTGAATACGGCAGCCCAACATTTTAATGCACTTCTTTACGACAGGTGAATACAACCCACCCTTGTAATAGAAGCAATCTAGTGCTAATAATCAAGATTAGAGATTACATTGCAAGAAAATACAAAGACTACTTTTGTGAAAAACACTCTGGCAATGCTAGAGAAACTTAAATTTGCACCACCTTGGACAAAATACTCCCACCCTTGTAATGGAAGCAATCTAGTGCTAATAATCAAGATTAGAGATTACGTTGCAAGAAAATACAAAGACTACTTTTGTGAAAAACACACTGGCAATGCTAGAGAAACTTAAATTTGCATCACCTTGGACAAAATAATAGCGTCAAGGAACTTGGGCCAATGTAGGCCGCAAAAAAGCCAGATTATAGAAATTCTAATGTCATAGATGATGCATTTCCCTCATACAGATTTAAAGGCATTGTGAGACTCAGAAAATGGAAATCTTAACAAGACCATTTGGAGAAATATTAAAATGCAGCTAATGCAGGTAACGGTTTAAATTTTAAGCATGTGAATTAAACACAATTGAGAAGTGTCTATAAACATGATGGTCAAATAGTAACCTACTTCCAAGATGCATTGTATCGCAATCAATCAAACATAGATGGCAAAACCTCAAAGAAACTCTCAATTCTCTTCCGTTGATAAATGCTTGCCTGTACAACAAATGCTTCTGTCATACATGCAGATAAATTTGACCAGTTCTTATTGCCACTACATTACCACTGAAATCTTTCTCGAACCCCATCCTCTATTATAATATCATGTACACATGTACAGTATTTTCTTGCAATTTATAGGGATCCGAAACACGCAAGCAAAATGTAGCTAGCAATTCTTCATGTTACAGACTACCATCTTCACCATGGCAAAATGCCAGGGAAGGGATAAAAAGTGAATTGCAGAATACAAACAGAAAACCGTGAACACATTGGACATAGGTGAAGTGACAACTCACTCAAATCCCCGAAACTGATAAATTCTTATGTTCTTCTTGGGCAAGGCAACGGACCATCATTGCTGGCATTGTTATGCTAGCGGCGTGCCCTGGGCCTACATCGGAATTCTGCCAAAAGTGCAATATGATCAGATGACCACTCAGGAGAAGGAAGACCTGTGTCTTTACGCAGGCTCTCCTCATCCAAAAGCTCTAGCAGAGACTCCACCATAAGTGAATCCGCTGCAATGAAAAGTTTTTTGTTAATATAATTAATGAATCAATCATAATATATCATACAAAACACTACATATTATCACTCTGCCCAAATTACTCCCATGTGAACATTGCCCACCAGTGCCAATCTCTAGCACCCACATATGAACAATTGAATATAACAAACCTCGTTAAGTTTGTAAGTTAAAATCTAGGCATTTCACACACCTTTTAGAACCAAATTCCAGTGGCTTTTAGGAATAGCCCTTGACATCTATAATGACCATGCGCTTTACATTACCAAGAAAATACTTCTGCAAAGTCAAATGTAATTAAAAAATCCATTGTATTTACCTGTATAGAAAATATAGTCAAGAGTTCCAAGAAAATCTCTGGTACAGTTGGTGAATAAAGGTTCATTTGTTGCAGGGTCCATTCTTCTTCGTTGATGATCTAAACCTTGCGCTACTCCCACCATTCTTGCAAAGGAAGAATAAGCACTAACCTGAAAAATACATATTGAAATGGATTAATTACGTTATTAGTAATTACAAGATGCATTGCATCAAAATTAAACAGGCTCAATCCAGTAACAAAGTGTTGTCATTTACAAATGTAATAATACCTTCTTATTGTTTCAAATCACAAACATTCAAGAAAAATGCTTTAAAAATGAAAACAAACAGGAGACTGAATACCATACATCAAAACTAGAGATATTACCAGAGGTAGCTGGTGACAAAGCTTGCTTGCAGGACGTAATATACCAAGGGGATCTGTTGTTAAGTCCGGATGTGAGGGTTCAACTTTTCCCGTTGCAAGAAGAGCATGAGGGGCACTGAAACACGATCCAAATTATATTATTGGAAGACAGCAAGAAAGCTCCTATATTTTAATAAACATCTAACATTCCACCATCTTTTCTCTGAACCTAGCAAATACAATTTACAAAAGGAACTCTTCGGAGAATACAGATGACGTTTTACAGAGGACCAGGACTGTGACCATAAAACTCTTAACATATTTTCATTTTGACATACTACATAAATGTTGAATTATAAAAGGTTGAGCAACTTATTCCTCATCAATACAAAAGGAACTCTTCAAAGAATACAGACCTTGAAGGAATTGAGTTGAAATCGCCACAAACTAACATAGGTATGTCTGCACTGGCAGCTATTTTTTCTAGTCCTTTAAGAAGAGTATGAACCTGATAACAAAAGACTCCATTATTTGAAATCTTTACATCAATAACCTCGACTATAAAAGACACATTGGCAAAATAAACACACCTGCCAGAGTTTTACATCCTTGAGATCCGGATTGGCATTTATGTGTGTATTAGCCTGAATAACAAAAAGGCAGATATGGAATCCAATCAACCACATAGGACCAGCGCTGTGACCATAAAACTCTTAACATATTTTCATTTTGACATGCTACATAAATGTTGAATTATAAAAGGTTGAGCAACTTATTCCTCATCAATACAGATCAAAACAACAACACTTTTGCAAACTGCCAAATCTGTCCTAAATGTGTTAGGATGCCAGTCACTTAGAAGACACCTACTATGTTTCTCTTAAAACTCCTCTGTAAAGCATGAATCCAACAATCCAAAGGGCATAACACATACCACACAAAGAAGTTGACGTTTTCCCGGTGCAAGGGCATCGATCCCATGGTTAGTGTCCTTTGCCTCCAAAACTACAATCAAAGCAACGTTGTCCTGCAGAATAAGAATAAGTGGTCAACATTCCAGCTAGTGAGGATTTTAGGATACAGTGTACATTCAATCTCCACAAATCAAATGCAAGCTAAAAATCTCATCTACAAAGTACAAAGAGCCCAACCAACCTTGAGCAACCGACTAAGAGCAGCCTTTTTCTGAGCTGATGGAACGACAGCTTCTGTCAAAGACTGGGCAGCTTTATTGAATTCAACCTAAAGCCAGAGGAACTAATCAGATGGACATATTTCGTAACTGGTAAATAAGCTACAGAAACATGACTATTAGGACAAAAAATCAATACCTCATATTTCTTAACAAGTCCAAAACGATCACGACGGAAAAATGTTGCACAACCATCAATTGCATAGGCTGTGCCAGTATAAACCTGCAAGTCAAATACATACATTATTTCATTGGCTCGTCTACATCTCAAGAAATCTGGAACCTTCACCATAATATATTAGGTAATCAGAACTCAAACCTCAGTTGTTTTTTTCTTGTAAACGGCTGTGTACCCATGCTTTTCTAATTCAGGTGCAAAGAACTCCTCAAAATGATCGCTCTGAACCTGCATCATTACAGAAAACTAGAAATCAACTCAAATCTAAACCAATCAACATTATATGATATAAAAAAGTAAAGGAAATGTCTCCCGATGCCAGAGCTGTAGCAACTATACACAAATTTGTTAAAAGAAAAGCAAACTGACAAACATATTTTGCATTTTCACGCCAAAAAAAAGACACCACATAAACCTTTTCTAGACAGTCATCCAGAGTGTCATCAGTCCTTGGGTTAGATATGAAAAGTCAAAAAATACATGCCATAGCTTGCATGTCAGACAATAGCATCGCATGCACACAAACATAATTTATTAAAGTTTCAGTGTTGTGCCGAGAGAATAATAATACCTCTTGAAGGCAAAGAATATCTGCCTGATAACCAACAATTTCACGCAACAAGTTCTGGCGACGATAAGGCCATGAGAGAGCCCAAGGAGGACAATAGCTGTACATGTCACTGGTTGCATATAGATCTGAAAGTACATTATAAGAGAGTACAGTGAAGGTTCCAGAAGCTGCAGTGCGTCCTTCTAGCTCAAGATTTGCAATTCCATCAACTGCATTGATTGGAATCATGCGTCGAGGAGTGGGGGAGGGGGCTGGGATAACACGGGAAGTGTGGTATGTGCTGGCTGGACCTACTGTTATTCCCGTGGCTGCATCAACTGCCACACATTCCAGCTTCAGAGCATAGCCCACATCATCAGCTGTTGGTGTATAAGTTTTTGAACGTCCAACTTCATACCATGTCTCACCGCCACCCCTTTCAGAAACATTAGGAGGGTTTAACAAGGCAGAACCATTGCTTAGAGATGCATTTTGAATTCCTGAGCTTGAAGTTGAACCAACCAGACCCCCTGTGCTCCCAAATCTCCCAAACAATTCATCGTCCTCAGTTCCATTCTCAAGCACTGCACTGGCTGCTCGTGCATGCAATGCACGGTGATGACGCCATGAATCTGAGAAGCACTTTGGTGAACAATGATAGCTTTTTGAAACAGGTATCTTAGCCTTCACACATCCCAAGCACTGCAGAGTGGCTAGCTCTGATGGATGGACACTGCAGACTGCAACCTTTTTGTCACTCTGAATACGATACCTGTAACAATATATAGTGCTTTGTCAGAGAAATAGTCTTTTCAGTGGAATCCGACCAAAGGAAACAACATATAAGGAAATTGGTAGACTTGGACAAGGACACGGTGTTGAAATACCAAATAGCACAATAGCATAGAAAAGTTCAAAAAACGCGATCAGTGAGAAAAATACCAATTTAGAAAAACTAAAGTTTCCAAAATTAGCTAATATCTAAAAATACAGAAGAGATTTTAGATATCCCAGTTATACTCGTAAACACTGCCATCAATAGTGATACATTCATTCAAATGTTGAAATTTAACAATTTTTTGAGGTCACCATCACAGTTCTACATTTTGAATCATATAATTGAAAACAGATAGTTGGCATCAAAAACCACTCGTTATTTTCACTCTTTTGATGTAAGGATAAAAGCATGGCCATGATATGGCACAAAAGCATTTCGGACTGGGCTCGATTTGAATTTCAAACAAATAATACGGATCACTCTAGCAAATAATATTTGAGGGGATTTGCTCTAGCAATGAAGGGAAAATTCAAAAGACAAATTAGTTGAATTCCCTAAGTCACCTTCACTGTCCAGACTCCAGATGCACCACCGAATGTATCATCAAAGAAAGAACCTCAGTTCCACAGCCCACTAGCAAATAATATTTGAGGGGATTTGCTCTAGCAATGAAGGGAAAAGACAAACTAGTTGAATTCCCTACGTCACCTTCACCGTCCAGACTCCAGATGCACCACCGAATGTATCATCAAAGAAAGAACCTCAGTCCCACAGCCAAAAGAGACCTTGGAGATCTAAATATGTGGATAATTGAGTTACTTATGACCAGTATAGATCCATCTAAATCCCGAGACCGAATAGGCAACGAGAAAGATCAAAAGAAACAGAGAATTTTTTTTGTGTTTGAAAGATGTGAGTTTAAGACGAATCTATACTGGTTTATTTTGTAAATTACAGTTATTATAATCCCATTTTAGTTTTTTGTTTTGTAAATTAAAGTTATTATAATCCCATTTTAGTTTTTTGTTTTGTAAATTACAGTTATTATAATCCCATTTTAGTTTTTTTGTTATTATGGTTGGCTAGTTTTTAATTTTTTTATTTTTATGGACTTGATTTTTTTTCATTTAGTTTATCAATGTTAGAGAGATGATGATCTACCTAGGCGGTAGATGCACTCACTACTCTCAAAGCAACTGCAAACGTACACTGAAATCTTTCAATAAGGATGAGCACATCCAAACAAAGTCAGGATTTTTTAATCTCAAAAGCTTTAATAAGTTTTTCAAATAATCCAAAAGAACATACCAGGTACAAAAGAACATACCATGTACTACAAGTTGAGGTTAGGAAAATATTAGATTATAGAAGCAGAGAGGAGTTAAGATCACTGTATAAGTAAATATCAGCCTAGATTTATCTTAACTCTATATCTACCAAGCGTCAAGAGAGATCAAATATTTTACTCTAAAAGAGGTTTGCATCTCTACACACTTATCTTTCTTGGCACTTGGTAGATATGGAGTTAAGATGGATCTAGGCTGGTTTAATTCCACATGAATACCATGGGTTCTCATAAACCTGGAGCTCAAGTTTACCTTCACTATCCAACAAAAAATAATAATAATAATATAGAATTTTTATTTTTATTATTTTAGTTTGAAGTTATGTTTATTTTAATATAGAGTTATTTTTATTTTTATTTTGACCGAGTCAAAACGTTTACAAGACATTACAACATCTCTACCATACTGGGTTGGAGAGCACCTCTCAGCACAACGAGCTGAAAGAACTTTTTCACTAGGAAAACTGTAAATAGAAGAAATGGCTGATAATCAAATGTGGCAAAAGGATAGTTTAATTCTGCATCCACTGAGTGCCCACACTTGAAATTTGAGTAAACCTACAAGGATACATCATACAAGTCAAAAAGACAGTAAAAAATTATATATATTTTTCTTTCTTTTCCTTCAAAAATCCATTACTCTTATGTATTATTTTTACTATTATTTTATTTTTTCCTTAGGAGTAAACCTGCAAGGATACAAGTCAAAAAACAGTATAAAAAATATTTATTCTTTCTTTTCCTTTAAAAATTCATAACTCTTATTTATTATTTTTATTATTATTTTAATTTTTTCCTTAGGAGGCCCATTTTGGACCTCAAAATTCCCCTAATAGTTACCATAGATCCAACTTAACCCAAATCTATTAAACATCAAAAACAATGAAAATACCTCTCGAAAGTGCAAACGTCCATCTTTTACACCATCATGTACTATTTACTAATATTGAGGTTTACACCTCACGTTTTTCACTTCCCTCTGCACTTAACAGATCCAAGGTTAAGACAAGTCTGTGGTAGTTTATCATTATTTTAAAATTCGATACCCGCTCTCTTTTTTTAATTTGTTTTCTTAGAAGTACACACATGACATGGCATGGAAAATCCCCTACACCAAACTGTAGAACACGTCACTTCTCAGTCAATAATATTTCAGAGTGAATCATTCTCAGAACATGAAGAAGCACGCATAAGGTGAAAAAGTCTAGCACTACCCCTGTAAAATGAAATATACCAAAATATAGCTACTACCCCAGTAAAATGAAATATGCCGAAATATAACCAAGTAAATGAACTAGATATGTGTAAACTAGAAGCATGATGTGACTGCAACACAATGCAGTAGTAGAAGTGATCCACTGCATCTCTGGTACATTTTCAACCATTCCAGCACACCTCTACTCTGTGACATGTTAAACGATTTGTTTCATTCATTATCAAGCTGTGTATGGATTTGATATCCATTAAGTCATCAAGGCTGTACTTCTAATCTTACGAGGTTCATGCTCTCCTTACGTCTGGAAATTGCAATTTTACAATGTACTCAATAGGAAAGTAGTAATGCACCTCGCACGAAGGAAATACAATCAACACTGTTGAACATCACTGATCATAGTTCAAGTCTTCTGCAACCCTTGGCCATCTTGCTTTGTGTAGCAATCCAGCATACTCAGGACAGCAGATCTCTATACCCACAGACCTCCCTTGCAAGTACATCTTGCAGATTCTCCCCAACCCCAGGCTGCAAAGTGCCTCCCTCCCTCTTGTTACAATTATATTTCAGAGTGAATCATCATTGGAACGTGGGGGAGCACGTAAAAAACCTAGCACTACCCCATTTAGATGAAATATATTCAATACAATAAAATACATTAAGTGGAAGATATAAGATAAAAGCCTGATGCAACTGTAAAATGACATGCAGTAGAAGAAATGAAGAAATGCACAAGATGTAGTCCACTGCCTCTTTGGTAAATTTTTAACCACTCCAAAGCCACCACTGCTCTGGTCCATCACCATGTTGTCCCTTTCAGCCTTGTCCGTTGAGAGAATTATGACAGATGAACAGCTTCTGCCCAGGATCACATATCCAAGTCTCCTCAGTCCAGATTTCTCTCCAGAGTAGATTATTGAAGAGTTTATCAACTCCTCCGTGGCTGTTCATTCTCCTTGTCTAACTAGGAATGAGTAATCATTTGTTTTTGTTTTGTCATATTAATTTTGATATGGGCATTGTATATGTATTATTTCCGGTTTACTACTTCTTCTATTTTTGTTCTCTTATTTCCGGTTTACCACTTTTTATTTTTTTGTTTTCTTATGACTTACTGATTATAAATTGCTTTCGCACTCCCACTTTGTACTTCCACTGGATTGTATTTCAGACTCCCATCAATTTACTATTGTGGTCATTCATTGTACATTAACAAAATTATCGTATCTTGTACTATTTGTCAAATGATATTAAGAAAGCATCATTAAGGTTGTACTTGTAAGTGTATGGTGTTGATGATCTCCTTGCCGCTAGCTATTAAGCATTTACAAAGTTGTCAAAATAATATTAAGAATGTACATCATAAAAGTAAGATATGCAGTCAAGTCTACTGATTCCAAGACTGGTTAATGGGTTTCTGCAATCCTTGGCCTTACTGTTTTGTATATCAATTCAGCATGTTCAGGATCGCAAATATCTCTCAATCCACAAACCTCCCTTGAAAGCAGCAACAGTCTTTCTTGCAGAACCAGTGGTGCTCATCTTCCTTTGAGTTCCTGCAGACATCTGTGACACCTTATCCTCTCATCTGCAGATTTTACGCCAGCCACAGGCATCACTTGTGGATTGCCAAATGGCTGCAGGTCCTGGTTGCAGATCAGCACTAGAATGCAAACCACTATAATAAAACCTGAATCATATATGACAATTATAAAACTGAATCACCTTGCACAACTGATCTGCCAACTTTTAGGTTTTACTAGTGACAAGCAGAACTCCTTGATATTCAGTGACTAAGCATACAGGTATTATAGATGCACATACAGAGAACTGCACAACAGAAGGCCAGTCAAGCAGACAGAGTTCCTTGATTTCAGTTTTACAAGACTTAACCTATACAGCCCCCCAGGACTTGGACACAGAGCACACATTCAAGAGTCTCTCATATTCTTGAGCCTTGACAATATCTTTAGCACTTATATTTACACGATCAACTTGGTAATTTAGGCTAGATACGGTTGATTATGCTATTAAACGAAGCTACACTTGTCCCCTGTGCCTTTACCTAGACACTAGGAAGTAGGAACGGCCATAATAAAAGAAGTTAGACACCAGGTGTAATAGAAAAGAGAAGAATGAGTAAGGCATAATATTAGCACCCAAAGTTTCTCCCATAAAAACTGGAAAATAAATCCATCACAACAGCACTGCTAAAACAGAGAGAAGCACCAATTACGCATCACTAGCAGTTGCAAATCAACTAATTATGATTGTTTATTAGCTCCTGATTTCACTGATGCCTAATGGCTCAAGCATCAATAGTGCCAGAACTTACAGACGGATAGAGCACATGCGGCCTACGTTTAGAGTATTGTTGAAATTGATTGGCACTAAGAACTTTCAGCACTCAAATCAATAGATGGCAACCTCAGAACTTCAATCAGCCAAATAGTTTAAATAAAAACAATGAGCAATCAAATAGTTTAAATAAAAACAATGAGCTTGCACATGTAAGTTCATTCAGCTGGGGATCCCTAAAAAATAGACATCTATGCAAGATATTGCAAACCAACATTCTACAATAAATACTAAACACAGGTAGAAATAAAGATGCGAAACATATTAACCATCTCAATCTACACAGTATCAGAGGTGATCAATAGGGATAAACATTTATTCCCAAGAAAATTTCACAGGGAAACCTATGTGATGCTTTCCCAAATTCATGAATGGCATTTATATAGACTTATACACCTAACTCAGAGGATTCTAATGGTGCACCTACTAGCACAAAACAAACAAAATGCCCAGCAACAATGGTAACAATCAGTTGAGCTAACCCCTTGAGTTATAATGTATGCATGCCATACACACCTGCTAAAGGTCAGACATCCGAAGAAAATCAAGATCAAACTTACTGAAATTCACAATTATATACAAGGTGAAAAATCAAACATCCTTCGGTCAATAAGCATTGACCAAAAGGTTCTCCCTCTCAAAAAAATTCAAAAAAAAAGAAAACAGAAACTAAGCCCTGCCGCTTTAATTTCTGAATAAGTAACATTAAATCAGTTCACATTCTTCTCACCTATTATAGGCATGGAATCTCTTGCTATTCATAGTTGTAATGTGCAAAACACTAACCTCAGAAATTCTTGCAAAGAAATTCTTCTACCTTTTGCAAGCACTTTTTTCCACAAAATCGTAGAATCGTGACAGAAGTGCACAAACAAAAATAATGTCGCAGGGTTCACCAAATCTGAACCTTGAGGTTCGATATTCAGCAAAACCTCTGTGGATCAAACTCAGAAAGGATATCATCCGTGGAGTGTTAGTGCCTGTACCTGTTGTGGAATCATATATCTACCGTAGAGATTCTACCTCTGCCTCATGATGTTTCTTTGTGAGGATTCTAGTAGCAAGGTTAATATGCCTTGAGTTCATTATTTACTTGTTACTCATATATGTTTACTGATCATGATTCTTACTCATATGTTTATGGATGCTGATTTCTTATTATTTTCTGCTATATTTCACTTTAAAATTACGTATTGAAAAATGTACATAGTCAAACTTAATGGCAAACCTCAGTTGAACCGTATTGGAATATTCAAATTCAAATCAAACCTAATCGTGGTTGAACCCAAACCAGGTAAGATAGAACAAAAAGCAGTGAGCTACCAGAAATTCAAGCATAAAATAACACAATAGAAATGTTGAAATTACACTCAACATGCCATGCTTTTAAATAAGCTTAGGATCAACATGAGAACCGTAATGCACCAGCATAGATTCATCTTAAGCACATATCTTAATCTAACATGATCCGAGAGGAATCAAATTTATTTGGGTACAAACTTCTTTTAGAGTGCAAAATACAACGAACAATTTTTAATTGTTTAGATTGTATTTTTAAAAGTTATAAAGTACAAAACTTAAACTTCTATATCCAAAAAATATTTCTTGGATTTCGAAAAATAAACATATACATAAAAAATAACCAAATTATAAACTACTAAAACCACTTGAAATGTTTTCACCAGAAAATCTTATATATATACTGAAATGGATATTCAAGTATTTATTTTTGAAAAGTATTGTTTAAACATCTTACTCATTTTTATTACTTCTAATTACTTTACATGAAATTACATTAAGGACAATTAACTAAAAATGCAAGACATATTCATTTTTCTTTTGATTTCTATTTTAAGAATTTTAAATGCAACACGTATCAACTCCACTTAAAACACAGACAAAATAACATATAACCCTCGTACTGAGCTCAATAAAATACAATAATAGTAAACTTAATCTCAACAAGTCTCAAGTTTCAACATTCACTCTTATCAAATATGATACTCAGATGCGATTACCGGGGGAGGAGAAATTCCACCAGTATATCCATTAGAAATGCATGAGAGAACGAGGGGTTTGATTCTGTACCTAGGTGACTTTCTACCTTATTGTGCAGACAGTTTTTTCAGACGTCAGCAAGTTGTTCTGAAGTCTCAAACAAAACAATCTTAAAGCACAAGAGGTCAACAATGGTGGTGAACGAAGGGTGTTTTCTTAGCCCATGCAGTGGTTCAATTCTCACCAAAGTGGCCCGCTTGCCCCTGGAATCGTGGCTAAAGGCAGTGGAACCATAATCACAGCTGAGTCAAGGCAGGTGGCATGACACCAACCTCCAGATATAAGCCGCATACAGCATCCCACCTACAGGGTGATGACCTCGGGTTTCAGAGATTTGGAGAATAGCGGATGACTCCTCTAAAAGCATCTTCAATTCCTTATAACAAATAACAGTAAGTTATTGGATTGCTTGTTTTGGGGTGTGAGTATCCTTCTGTTAACAAAGTATGCCCACTTTCAGTTTAGATGGCTTGACCTAGTGATATGTGCTTCACCAAATCATTACCCCTGGCCTTGTCTATTGTGTTACACTACATACGTGGAGTTAGACACGACCTCGTTAGTTGAAATGAGCCGCATCCATTGGTCATCAAGGACGGACTCGCATGTCGCCTTACCCATTGAGATACGTCACGTATATGAGCCATCAAGGTCACCCAGATTTCCACCTGGTCTCAAATGCAGGAGTTAGTGAATGCATTAACGCGGCATACCTTCGGGTGGTTTTGAACCCGGGTCTGATCCCTCGTAGTACTTTGATTTGATTTAACCACTTAACCAAGCAGTTTTGAACTCCGAGTTTGAGTAGTCAAACTGCTTTGATTTGGTTCAACCAGGGTTTGATTTCTCAACCTACTTTGATTTGATTCAACCACTTGGACCCAACCCACTTCACAAGTTCTGAAATTCCTTTTAACATTTTAAACAAATACTCGTTTCTTCAATGAGATTCTGTGAAAACCCATGTTGCTTTTCTATGACAATGTTTAAAAATGAGAAGTTGCAATAGAAAAAATAAATCTGGAGAACAGATGGGTCTGATCTACGAAAAAACAGAAAGAAAAAGAACAAAACGAAACGAAGGACCCCCGCAGTGAAACCCTAGGTAGAAAAATAAAAGCTCTACAAGAAATTAATAGATGGGCGCAAAAGCAGAATACCCAAGAAAATGAAAAATAAAGGTTTGTGAATGGGCATACCATCTGAATCTGAGGTAGTAGCCATCTACAGGTGCCGATTCAGGAACATCATCGGTTGTAATGGCGTTATCCGGACGACGAGAGACGACATAAGGCGTAAGCTCGCAACCCACGATGGGAATCTCGGAGGGAAGGTGCAGTCGGAGCACGCTCAGCATGCTTCCCGACCCCACTTCTTCTTCTTCCAATCACAAGACTCGAACCCTGAACCTGTTACCACTCCTACCCTGCCACTACTCTTCTCTTCTTGCTGAATCCTGCAGTCTTGGTATTTGTCTTCTTCTTCATCACTTTTCGGGCGCCTTTGGGGCGGATCCGCCATCAGACGTCCTCGACACCCGCCAGCGTTGTGACCGCCTCCAAACCTACAAAATCCCCACTTTCTTATTCTTATTTCTGCCCCTCCTTATTCTTCTCCTTAACAGTTTTTTTCCAAAAATGCTCAGGCCTCTGGATTTGTCCGGGCCAAGCATGCACACACATATATTTATAAAAGAAAAACAATCAAAATTGGGTATTTTCTTCAATCTCCCAAGCGTTCAGTGGTGGTGCTGCTCAATCAGGGCGTACCCAAATGCGAAGATCTCAAGGAAGAAAAGAAGAAAGAATGAATGGATGGATTTCCTTTTCAACCCCCTCCCTTGCTTGCTTCTATCCGGCGACTATTAATAATTAATTATCCTAGTTATTATTTCTCAAACTTTTTCATGATAAAAGAATATATTGTTATTATTTTTTTATTATCGTCATCACTACCCATTATTGTGGTTGATGATGGTGGTGTTGTTGTTGACAGTGCCATGGTCATCTTATAGACTCTTTTCTATAGTCATATGGATAAGTTTTGGAATTGCTGAGGTGTGTTTATTTTTTTATTATTAAATAATACATATATTACTAATTTATTATTGGGTAAAAGTTGAGATGTATTCAAATTTGAATGTGTATTTTACTCCATGGGAATGGGTTTATTTTTCCAATTTTATTATAATGGATATTTAATTATGGGTATTGGTGTTTAGTGTTTTAATTTGGATTTCGAGGAGTATTTTTATTTTTATTTTATTTTATTTTATTTTATTTTATTTTTTTTAAATCATAATTTTATTTTCCTAACCTTATTATAATGAATATTTAACTTTATTATAATGGATATTGGTTTTTTTTCCAAAAAAATCATAATTTTTATTTTTCCAATTTTATTATAATGGATATTTAATTATGAGGTATTGGTTTATTGTTTTAATTTGGATTTTGAGTAGTATTGGTTTTTTTCCAAAAACAAAATCATAATTTTTATTTTTCCAATTTTATTATAATGGATATTTAACTTGAGTGATACTGGTGTTTATTGTTTTAATTTGGACTTAGAGGGGCATTGGTGTCGTTTTTCTAAAAGAAAAATTCATATTTTTCATTAATAGAATAAAATTGCATTCTACACATGCAACTCAATGTATTCCAAAATTTTATGAGTTTGATGGTTTCCAATCCTGAGCATACGATAATAGGCGATAAAAAAATTTCTCTCCACGAGGACATGCTTAACCTTCAGTGTTGTTTTCAGAAATTATAGACATGTTTTGTTCTAAAATAACATCATAGATATGATAAATTAAAAAAACTTATGCATAACTCCATAACCCAAGCTCTAAAATAAACAAAAAGGTGCCCAAAAGGAAAGAATTAAAGTTGTTGTTGTTGCATATTGCTTGGAAAAAAGGGCTTGTGCGGGTGTTGTGTCATTTCATTGCCTATATTTTGAAAAACCTGCCAAATGCCCAACTCCAGAAGTGCTTCTGACTTTGATAAAGTGTTTGCCTCTATGTTCCTTTCTATGTAGATGTGATAGATAGAGATTTGGTCAAAACATTTTTTAATTAAACTTCATCTAAAATGGGTTGAAGTGTGTGCACATGACATCTTTAAGCGTCGTTGAACCAACTAATTATAAGCATTGAATCTCCAAATAACTATATGATGTGTCACCCATGATCTATGGAAAATAGCAGTAGGAGCTTTAAATTGTAGAGCTTAGCATAATTGTTTGAGCCCTGTCCTAGACAACTTTGAATGTGATAAGAATGTTGATCATGATGGAAAAGTACAACTCCCCCTCTATAGCAACCATCAGGAAAAGATTGATTCATATGGATATTGGTGGCAACCCACTTATGACACTTGGAACCCCACCATTGTTTCTTTCAGTTTTTCAGTTTCCTTAATTGTAGCACAATTTACTAATTTTAGTAGTTTTTCGAGTCTTGAACTTCCAGATCTGTTTTGAGGCCCCAAAAGATGTTTTTTTTGCATGATTCCTTTAGAAATTTCATAGAAATTGTGACAATAGTTGTAGTCCTCGGAGATCTTTCCAACGAGGTATCATATGCGTCAAACGGAGAAAATATGACCAAGTTACAACCCTGGGAAGTTGGCTACCCAACTAACCCCAACGGGGCCCATAAACGCTTAGTGTTACATCTCCTCAGGTTAGGGTTTTGGTTGTTTAGGGTTTTCTCTTATTATTTAATAATAAAAATACCCTTGAGCCTCATTGTAACATAGTTCAGAGGCATGTAGCCACCACATCTCTTCTCAGAGATAAGCTACCATCGCCCGAGCTAGTTTATTTTCCATTCTATCTGTAAGCATTTTTCAGTATTTTATATTAATGAATGAAGTTTTATTTCTGTTGCATCTCTGCGTTTATGTGTATTTATGTATTTTATTATGTTCTTGCATAAATCTGAATCAGTGGTATCAGAGCGGTATGCTCTTTCTCAATTTTTCTTTGCGTGCCCCCAACGAGTGATCCAGATTTACGCAGGAACGCAACAGAATACAAAAATAACCATAAACATAGAAATACAGCGGAAATAAGACTTCATTTAATTAATATCAAATCACAGAAATATGCTTACAAACATTATGGAAATAAAATAGCTAGGGTGCTGGTAGCGAATCTCTGAGAAGAGATGTGGCGACTACAGACCTATGAACTGTATTACAATGAGGCTCGAGGGCCTATTTATTATGGAGAAACAATGGAGAATTATAAACGTCAAAAAACCTAACCCTAGGAGATGAAGCACCAAAACTATAGGCCCCGTTTGGGTAAATTGGTGTTTCAACTTCCCAGAGACGTAACTTCGGCATACTATCTCCGTTTGGAGCTTCAAAACGGCTCCGGAAGTTCAGGACCCGAAAAACTGCTAAAAATAGTAAGTTGTGAAAAAAACTAAAAAAGACAATGGTGGGGCCCCAAGTGGAATAGGCGGGTGGCCACCAATATCCACTTGGATCATTCCTCCCCCCTTAGGAAGCAATGGTCCCCATTGCGTTGAGTTCCTCCATGAGATGAGGAAACTTCTGTTGAACTTGGTCCCTAGTGAACCACTTGACTTGGTGCAGGATTTGGCCAGCTTTGACAACCTGATACAGTTGGATCTTCTGTCGACAAGTGTTCTTGATTTGCATGTCCATGATACAGTCTGTGGTCGCCTACTCCATGCAGTCTAGGTTTAACTCTTTTGGTGTGAGTTCTTCTGCAATGTCAAAGGTGTCCAATAGAGGTGGGAAGTAGGGACGAAGGCGGTCTACATTGAATACTGGGTGCAGACCAAGGAATGGTGGAATACTAAGCTCGAAGGCATTGTTCCCTACAACCTTGGTGATGGTGTACGACCCATATTGGAGCGGGCGAATCTTGTGGTGGGGTCCAGTGAGGCACTCCTTCTGTAAATGTAGCCACACTTTTTCACCCACATGGAAGTTGTGTGGCACCCGATGTTGATCATGTCGTTGTTTGTACTTAGCATTGGCTCTGTCCAATATGTCATGAACCTATTGGCGGATGTGTTGAATGCGCTCGATGAAGTTGTTTGCTTTATCAGCTTCAGACTGGACATGAGCCGAATCGGCCTGAGTAGTTGCAAATCGCATGGCTACGTCAATGGGACATAGTGGCTGGAAGCCCAAGCCCACCTAAAAGGGGCTGTGGCAGGTTGAGCTGTGGAGAGCCCGGTTATAACTGTGTTGTACATAGGGAAGGCTCTCATCCCATGTGCGTGGATGCTTTGAATTGTACATGCGTAGAATGTGTACAATCATCCTGACGACCTCCTCGTTCAGCTACCGCCTTGGGGATGGAAAGTTGTGGACTTGTGAGCTTGTGTCCAACATTGAGACGAGGCCGGACCAAAATGTGATGAGACTGAGGAACTCGCTGTCATGATCTGAATGATAGACCGTGGGATCCCAAAGTGCACCTACACTCATTCGAAGAAGAGTTTAGTTGTGGATTCTACTATGATATTCTTCTTGCAGGCCGTCATAATGGCCATCTTCGAGAATCTGTCGATGACCTTGAAAACACAGTCATTTCCATGCTTAGTAGAAGGGAGGTCTGACATGTAATCCATGGAGATGGATTCTGCAAGGTCGGATTAGGGGTGCAGGTAGCGAGTATATCCCGCTTCTTGATGGTCGTATTTGGCAATGGCAATACCTAGCAAGATCTCGATGTACTTCTCCACATCCCCATTTAAGGTTCGGCCAACAGCACATTTCTACAAGATCATGCACGTTACATGTGGTAATGTATTTCTAGCGACTCTCGACCGTAGTGCGCTTCCCATATCATATTGGTATCGCCGCTTGAAGGAACACAAAGGTGTCCTAGGTGATACACAGTGCATCTTGGAGAAAATGAACCGCGATACCCCAAGAGTGCCTTGTATGTGTGGCTGAATTCTGGATCGCTCTTATAGAGAAGCGGCCAATCAGAAGTCTCATGCCCACAAGAGTTGAGAACGGTGGTTATGGCCACAATCGGTGGTCAGCTGAGGCAATCTGCAACATTATTGGTGCTACCCTTCTTGTACTTGATGTTCAAATGAAATTGTTGTAGATATGTGGACCACTTATGATGGCGATCGTTCTGCAACTTCCCTTGTGTCTGTATGAACTATAAGGGTCGGTGGTATGTGTGGATGATTGTCTCCTTCCCCAAAATGTAATGCTTCCATTGTCGTCAAGCCTGCATAATGGAATACATTTCTTTATCATAAGTGGGATACTTTCGAACTGTGTCAGACAATGTCTCGCTGTGATATGCCACTGGATGCCCCTGTTGAGTAAGAACTACCCCAATAGCATAGTCAGAGGCATCTGTCTCGATCTCAAATGGTTGTTGCAAGTCTAATAATATGAGCACTGGGGAAGAATAGAGGCGATGTTTCAATTCTACGAACGCCTTCTGTTGAAATTCTGACCAACAGAATTTTGCTTTCGCTCCTCCCTTGGTGACTTGACTCAAGGGCCAAGTGATATGAGAGAATCCCAACATGAACCTGCGGTAGAAATTAGCAAGACCCATAAAGCTACGAAGCTCTGTTAGGGTGGTTGGGGTTGGCCAATCCTGAATGACTTGGATCTTGGCTGGATCCACATGCACCCCCCTTTTATCAATAATGTATCCCAAATATTGAACCTGGGTCATGCCAAAAGTGCACTTCTCCAAATTGGCACACAACTTGTGTTTCCGCAGTGTTTGGAGGACTTCTCGGATGTGGTGGAGGTGCTCTTCCCAAGTCTGGCTGAAGATAAGAATGTCATCCAAGTATACCACTACAAATGAGTTGGTGAATGGACGCAAGATGTCATCCATCAACCTCATGAAGGTTGCGGGAGCATTTGTCAATCCGAAAGGCATGACGAGTCATTCGAAAAGGCCCTCCTTGGCTTTGAAGGCAGTCTTCCACACATCAGAGGGTTCGATTAGTACCCGGTGATACCCAGATTTCAAGTCGATCTTGCTGAAATATTTTTCCCCTTTGAGTTGGTCCATAAGGTCATCAATCCGTGGGATCGGGTACCTATTTCGGACAATGATCTTGTTCAGTGCCCGATAATCAATACAGAGTCTCCAAGTCCCATCCTTCTTCTGTACCAACACGATCGGGCTCCCATAGGGCGATGAACTTGGCCGGATGTGACCTTTCTGTTGTAGCTCCTGAATCTGCCTCTTGATTTCGTCATTCTTCAGAACAGAGCGCCTATAGATCAGTCCATTGGGTAGCGGCACACCTGGGGTCAGGTCAATGGGGTGCTTGACCTGACAGTGTAGAGGCACCCCTGTGGGTGAGGTGAAGATGTCCCCGTACTCCTCCACAACCTTGTCCATTTGTTGTTGTCGTGCAGAGAAGCCATGTCTGGAGGTCGTGGCCATAGTCTTCTTCTTGCCCTGGAGGCGGATCATTAAGAAATAAAATTTCCTGGTTTGGGAAATGAGCTTACTACATTGTTTTGCAGTAACCAAAGAGATAGTGGGAGGCGGTGGTACCTCTGGTATCCTGTACAATTTATTTTCCAAAGTAATAATAACAGCGCGAGGTCGGGACTCATACACAGCATGTTCTTCCACAAGTATGGTTGGCCTAATAATACATCAGAAACATCAATAGGAGCAATGTCACACAATACCTTATCTGTGAAGGGCCTGATGTTATAGGGAAGGCGGCACTGCTGGCTGACGCGAAGATCCCGTCCTTGGTGAAGCCACCCGATGGTGTATGGTTGTGGGTGCGCTGTGGTAGGCAAGCCCAACTGCTTCACGACATCTGCTGAAATGAGGTTCTTTTGGCTCCCATTGTCGACAATGAACCGTAGCAGGGAACCCTTTACCCACATCTGGGAGTGGAAAAGACGCTTTGCCTCCACTGGATCTTCTGGTTCCTCCTTCTGGATCTTCGTAGTGGCAATAGTGGCGTTGGGCTCCGCATCAATAATCTGCTTCCCTTTGTCATTCACCTTTTCAAGTTCTGATTCAGAGTCGGAGTATGCATCTGATTTAGTAGCCCTCATCTTGGCCACCAACGACTGCTTGGCCCAACACTCACTTTTGTTGTGAGTGGAGCTCTTATGGAACTCACGCCACTTTCCTGTGTCCTTCTTTGGCTTCGTGGTGTTGTTCTTTGCTTGTGCTTTGGCAAGTTGTCTTGGGCCGCCATGGCTTGGCTTTGTCCTTTGTTCTGCTGTTTGGGGGCACCTTTCCCTTGCTTTTGATTCGCAGATCCAAAGTCTCGCTTCTTCTGTTTGAATTTATGCTCAATCTTGGCAGCATATCGGTATGCCATACCAAGCGAGGAGATGTCGAGGAACTCCATTTCCTCTTGAATGTATATGTGCAAACAACTGCGATACTTTAGCACCAAATGTTTCTCTGAATCTTTGATACCCAACTTTGTGCGCAGGGTATGGAACAGATTCGTCAGCTCATGCACATCTAGATCCCTTTGTTGCTGCAACGTGGTCCATTGTATGTACTTGTCCTCATAGCTCCCCACGGGATAATATTGTTCCTTGATGGCATCTTGGAAAGAATTCCAAGTGGGTACGGCTGAGAAAAAAGAGGGTTTTGTCTCGTCCGTTTTCTCACAGTAGGTTTCCCACTAGTCCTTGACATGGGGGGTAGCTTTGAGGAGTGCAAAAATAATCTTCTCTCGGTCGAAAAAATCATGAACTGAGAAATATCCTTCTAATAGATTCAACCATCTATCTACGGCATCTGCATCTATTTGACCCTCAAATATGGGAATGTCAAAGTTTACTTGTACCTTAAAGGGAGTCGTGCTTCCAGAGTGGCTGCTGGATGCAGATGCACCGCTGGTGGGCAGTCGTTGAAGGATCTGGGCAAAGTTATCCATCATTGCGTTCCTTTGTTTTTCGAGGGCCTCCTCGAGCAATATTTTGATAGGATCTCCTGCTCCCTCATCTTTCTTTTCGTCCCCCATGGGCGTCCGTCGGGGTTTGCGAGGCTGATCTTGCAAAGGTTCCACCAGATTGAGCCCTAACTCCTTATACCCCAACCTCATTGGGGACATGCAAAGAAGGATTGAGAAAAAGCAGACCGTTTTGATACCACTTATCCGGATTTATGTAGGAACACAACAGAATACAGAAATAACCATAAACATAGAAATGCAACAGAAACAAGGCTTCATTTAATTAATATCAAATCACATAAATATGCTTACAAACATGATGGAAATAAAATAGCTAGGGTGCTGGTAACGAATCTCTGAGAAGAGATGTGGTGACTACAGACCTCTGAACTGTATTACAATGAGGCTCAAGGGCCTATTTATTATGGAGAAACAATGGAGAATTCTAAACGTCCAAAAACCTAACCCTAGGAGATGAAGGTCCAAAACTATGGGCCTCGTTTGGTAAATTGGTGTTTCAACTTCCCAGGGACGTAACTTCGGCATACTATCTCCGTTTGGGGCTTCAAAATGGCTCCGGAAGTTCAGGACCCAAAAAACTGCTAAAAATAGTAAGTTGTGAAAAAAACTGAAAGAGACAATGGTGGGGCCCCGAAGTGGAATAGGCGGGTGTACAATATCCCTGGATCAACAAGGTCGAGGTATAAGGAGCTAGGGCTTGATCTGGTGGAACCTTTGCAAGATCAGCCTCGCAAACCTCGACGGACGCCCATGGGGGACGAAAAGAAAGATGAGGGAGCAGGAGATCCTATCAAAATATTGCTCGAGGAGGCCCTCGAAAAACAAAGGAACGCGATGATGGATATCTTTGCCCATATCCTTCAACGACTACCCACTTGCGGTGCATCTACATCCAACAGCCACTCTGGAGGCGTCACTCCTTTCAAGGTACGTGCCAACTTCGACATTTCTATATTTGAAGGCCAGATAGATGGTTGAATTCGTTGGAGGTATTTCCTGGTCCATGATTTCTCCGACCGAGAAAATATTACTTTTTCACTCCTCAAAGCCGCCCCCCATGTCAAATACTGTTGAGATTCAACAAGATGATGATCCTAGTGAAGATTAAGCACCTACACTAGGTGGGGCCCGCGGGCTATTTTTAGGTGTATGTATATTTTTAGAATGTTGAGGAAATTCTATTTATAGTGGGAGTCTATTTTTAGAATGGTGAGAAAATTATATTTATAGATGAGTTTCTATTTTTAGATGCATGGGCAAAGTCTATTTATAGATCGCATGTCTAAAAATAGAATGCATGTCGGTTATTATTATCTCTTAATAATAATTGGACAATAAATATTAATCTATTCTCTTGAAGCACTTGATTTCAGTTAACTGAAGTGGCAAACCAGTTAGCTGAAGGAATTTCGAGTTCTAAGGTTGGTTGGTGGGACATGCAAGTGGACTTAGTTGTAACTGAGTGATTCGAAGTTGTAACAGAGTTGGATGTGTAGTTATGTGAGTTGTAAATTAGTTTAACTCAGTTAAGTGAGTTAAACTCAGTTGTGCTAGTTGTAACTAGTTGTAATTAAAGATACACCAGTGAGAGATCAGTGAATTAATTATTTAATTAATTCACAAGCAGTGGTCTCACATGCAACTGAAGAAATACTATTGTTAACTACATGCATGTCAGATCCAGTGGAGACCCAGTTGAGAGATAGGTGAAAGGGACAGTTTGACTATCTGTTGTGACATTAGTGGGTGCATTCATGCAACCACACACACATTGGAGATGCCAATGAGGATTGCACAGTCAAGGCAAGGCAGGATCTCATTCATTTTGGGATTGTGATCAGTAGGGATTGCGTAGTGGAGGTAGGCTGTCAGGAGGCAGTAAATTGGCGCATGTATTTGCCAATTTTTGTATGAAAATGTGAGACAATAGTATATTTTACTAAGAGCTCTTGGATTAGAGTTTTGTATGAGATTGTTTCATGATCCAGGATATATACATAATATTTGATAGTGGTTTTTTTAGCTTTATGCTTTCCCGGTAAAAAAATCTATGTTATGTGTGATTGATCTTTCTTCATGTGTTTGCAATTGGTGATTAAATCTCCGCAAAGATTTAAGTAGAAGGATTTTGTATTTAACAGTGGCATATAATTGTTAGATCAAGAGAATCCAGGTAATACATAATTGTATTAGAATTTATACATGGTATTGGAGCAAAGAAGATTGCAAAATTGAAGTAGTAGTTGAGTTTGTTGGTGGAAACAACTCGAATTTGCTGCAAGAATTTCTTGGTGCAACAGTTGAGTAAACATCGAAATGGCTTTCAATGGTTTGCAGCTAGAGTATGCACTTGAGGGCAGCTCGAACTACATTGCATGGAAGGACAAGATGGAGGCGGTGCTTGAAGATAATGGCTTGAAGGAATTCATCGACAATGATGTTCCTAAGCCCACTTCGACGGATGCTGCATTACTTAACGCATGGCAAAAGAAAGTAGCGAAGACAAGAAGAATTCTGTTGGACGGTATGTGAGACCATATTGTCTCAAGCCTTCATGGGAAAGCCACTCCATTCTCTATGTGGAAGGCTTTGACAGATCTTTTCCAAAGCAATAGTGACCATATGAAATTGGCACCGAAGGATAAACTTAGAAAGATCAAAATGGAGAAGGGTGACAATATTCCTAAGTATCTCACGAAGTTTGTCCAATGTCGGGATGAGCTGGGGAATGTGGGAATCATGGTTGTTGATGATGATTTAGTGAGCTTGGGTCTCTTGGGACTTCCTAAGAGTTGGCACAGATATCCAGACTTTGTCAACGGATGGGAAAAAACTGTTGGATTGGGAACGACTGTGGTCGGATCTAGTGCAAGAGGAGTTCAGGTGGAACACCAGAGATGGCTCTTCATCAAAGCATGATGTTGAAGAGGATTGTGCTTTGGCTGCCAAGGCAAGGAAAGGGAAGGGGAAGAAATACCACTCAAAATCCGAGGTTAAAGGCAAGAAGCTGGATTTGTCCAAAGTGAAGTGTTTTCACTGTGACGAACATGGGCATCTCGCCACTAACTGCCCACAGAAAAAGAAGAACAAAAAGGTTGTGGGAGGTGTAGCTAGTGAGGCCCTTGCCTTGCAATTTGAACTTGATTTCTCCTTGATCGCATGCTTGGTATCAAGCGCAATGGGATCAGTGTGGTATCTTGATAGTGGTGATTCCTTCCACATAATGGGAGATAAGGAGCTTTTCAGTGACTTGGAGGAGAAATATCTCCAAATGCATGTAGAGATGGGCGACGATGGATGATACAGTGTGACCGACATTGGTACCATTACCTTTGAGAGGGAGTTAGGTAAACCATTTATTTTGAAAGATGTTATGCATGTTCCAAGTCTACAGAAAACTTGGTCTCAATCGCGATGTTGGAAGATAGAGGCTATGACATTGTTTTCAGTGATGGAAAATATTTCCTGCGACATAAAACAACGGGTCAAGCCAAGAGGATAGGGATTCGAGTCAAGAATCTCTACAAGTTGGAGGTAGAAGGTTGCGCTGCAATGATGGGCAAGGCAGAAAAAGTGGTGAGTCGGGATGAGGGCGATTTATGGCACAGGCGATTGGGCCATCTTCATCACGGAGCTTTGAAAGTTATGCAGCAAATATCTACTGGACTTCCAATGGGAATGTTACACTAAAAACTGTCACCCTGACATTTTGCTGACTGTATGAGCTCATTAATACTCATACATGCCTCCTTTGCAAGTCTTACAACCTTTACTCCTCATTTCAAGCCCTGAAACAAGAAGAAAAACCCTAAAAACCTCTGAAAGAATGGGTACGCATGTAACATGAATCCTGCCTGCGTTCCTGGCTTGGGTACGCAGGTAATGCATGGCTTATCTGCGTTCTAGAATGCAGTTTTCCTTTGGAATGCCTGCATACCCCCTCCAAACTCAAAAGAGCGAGAAAGTAAAGTTAAAAAGTTGGTTTGAGGTCAATTCTAGAAGGTTCTAGATGAGAATTTTTGGGGATGAGTACGCTTTGATAAGGTGTATGTATCCCTCACCTTAAGGAACGAATCCCTTGATGTGAGGAGTCTATCCCTTTGAAGGAGGATTCTATCCCTTCAAAGGTGGAATCCTAACCTCCTCATCTGCTCTATAAAAGGAGGCATTGGGTAGCCTCAAAGGGAGATTTTGGAGATTGAGAATTGGAGTTCAAGCTTTATGTGTGATTGAGTTGAAGTGCTGTTGAGATTTAGACTTCTTTCTATTGAGCTTTTGAGAGGAAAGATCACATACCTCTTTGTGCTCCTAGAGGAAGAGTGCAAGACTTATCAAAGTAGAGGAGACTCCTGCTTCGAACCCCGGGAGGGCCTTTCAAACATCAAGGCTAAGGTTGTAAGGTTCTTCTATTATTTTTAAGATTAATACAATCAAGTTTTGTTTTTCTCAATAAATTGTCGTTCGATTGTTTATTTCAATAAGCTGTCGTTTGATCATTTATTTCATAGATTCCTTGATCATTATGATGGGTATGTTTTATGATTATTTGTTATACAGGTGCTATTGATATTTTCTTGTTTGTGATTGTAGATCGACGAAAGACGATACTTTCTTGCGACGAAAGAACTATTGTTGCGACGGAAGGATTATTGTTGCGACAAAAGAACTCTTGTTGTGACGAAGGATTATTGATGCGATGGAAGCACTACGACCGCAAATAAGCATTTGGATCTAAGGTAGGATCAACACCTTCATAACATTTATTTGTAAAACGAATATATTTAGAGAAAGACAAACTTAGTTGTTTGTTTGTTGCTAGATTGTCTTCTGACACTAGGGAGATCGATCTTGCCTGCAAGATCGATTTATCCGGCCAACAAATTGGCGACTCCGCTGGGGAAAGAACTTGTTGTTTTTGGTTCTCTTTTATTTTGATTTGAGGAAAAGTTTTTCCTGGTTTTTTATTGATGGATATCTGCCTGGGTAGCTTAGGTTTTCTCTGTTTTTGAAAATTTTGAAATCTTTTAAGTTTTTCTTGAGCTTTTCTGGGGACCACACTTTGTTCTTTTGCACAGTGTGGGCAGTTTCACACTTTCCTTAAGTAAACAGTGCATGACTGTACCTGTTACTTCTGAAAGCCTGCGGACCTTGTTAAATTTTTTGAAAAACTTTAGATTTCTTTTTTCCAGTCTAGTTTAGATTTAATTTAGGATTTTTAGCATCTACCCAGATCTGTATTTTTTTGTCAAAAATCCTTGTTTATGAGTTTCTTTCAGCAATTCTTCATCTCATCAATCTCCATTAAGTTAATTGGGTGTTTTGAGTCTCTTTTTTGAGAAATTATTAATTTGATTTCCTTTGTTCATTACTTGGAGGTTTGTCTCAGTCTTTTCACAATTTTCCATCTTTTTGCTTTTGTTTTTGCAAAAAAAATTCCCCCTCATTCGCCAGGGGGGGCTAAATTGTGTATGAGTGTTAATCGCCTTTGAGTGTTTTTTGATCTTTGGAACTCTCACCCAATTTTCTTGACTTGCACTTGATTGGTTCTTAGATCACATTAGAATCATCTTGTGTTTGAGAATTCTCTTGCATAGATCACATTTGCATAATTAGAATTCTCATTTTCAGAATGTGAATGAAAAATGTGCATAGATTACATTTGCATACTTTTCATGTGAATTGTGCATAGATTACAACTGCATAGTTTACATTCTGAAAAATCAATCGTAGATTTAGATCAGTTTTCTTTGATTTGAATTTAGATGTTTTTATGCTTGTTTTAAAAACACGCAAATAAAAATTGTTTTGGAATTGATTTGCATTAGTTTTTCTTGATGAAATTAGTGCATTAGAGAATTTGTTATATTTTCTCTTAGTGATCAATTTTTTTTGCATTGTTGGAAGTGGATGGAAACTCTTTCCTTACTTTAGTTAGGATTCATCGAATTGAAAATATTACATTATCATATTCGATTGCATTCAGTTTTGGGTCGGGTCATAACACCATTGGTTTCATATCCATTTACCCTTTTGAGTAATAACAACCTAAATAACACAGCGCTTAATAAAATTCATCTAGTAATTTTTACATTTTTAGGGCTCTTTCCACCAATCTAGCTCAGGATTAGTGCTTTGGAATAGGTTGTAGTTAACTTTCCAAAGCAACAAAAACAAACAAGTAGATAAATCTCGCGGTAGGAAATAAATCCAATTGTAATTGGTACAATCTGGGACGCTTCTCTTAAAGGAGTTAATCACGAGATCATATCCGAACCTTTGAGACAATCAATTTTATTTCATTGGGAAAGATAGAAGATTCTGCGCACATTACAAACGGTAAACCTCGGATTAACCATTGTCGAGGATCCTGGGGTTACTTGTCGGTAAACCTCGGATTGACCATGTCGAGGAGCCTTCAAAGGGATTGAGCTTTGTTACTCTGCCCTTGCGCGTGGGATCGGATCATAGATTGTTCCCCCAGTTGTATTTGTTACTGTTGGTAACCTTAGTGTCCATAAACTTAAGGTTATTTCCTAAGGTGACGGTGAAGGAAATATCTCACTGTACCTGGAGCAGACGTCGAATAGACTCACTTGGACTCTCTGGGGGGTTTTCTTCACTCGAGATGGTTTTATGAAGAAACTTGTGCCAGTGTGTTTCATCAAGCAGGTTGTCGGGGTAACTGTTCCAATCGCCATTTCTGCATTAAAATTCTACGGTGTTGGATTTCATCACCAACTAGTTTTTTTAGTGCGGGAATTTACTGTTTGTGTGTGGTTTGACTCCTAGATTTGATAGCGTGTGTTAATTTGTTTGTTTTTACTTTTAGAGACCATAGGTGTGAATTGTGAATTGTGAATTTTAGTTTTAAATTGTTAATAAAATTCACTGAAGTTGAATATAATGGCAACTCTTCCGGAATTTACCAACCAAGGAACCCCTCTTAACGAGAATCCTAGTACTTTTCCTTGCTTTGGAAATGTTGGTCTTCCTTATATGGATACTTTGTCATTACCTAGATTTACAATAGGTTTACCGATATGGTTATTTTCAACTTCGTTGGCCCCGAATACTCCAATTGTTCCACCTCAACCGGATGATTCACCTCAACAGAGTTCACCATCTCAACATCACCAACCTTCTATTGACCCTTTACCATCTTCGCCTAATATTTCTTCCTCCATTTCTTCCTATTCGCTTGGTAAAAGCCTTGACGCTAGTAACCAGGTGACTAAGAAGAAGAAGAAAGGGAAGAAGAAGAAGCAAGATAAGAAAGAAGTCAACCAACCAACCATGGATGTAAGTGTTAGTTGTGTTGAGGAAACCTCCAACATGCATCGTAAACCCAAATACCCTTGCAGGCTTTGTAAGGGTGACCACTTCCTTATCAATTGTCCCGATATTCCAAAGGTCTTGGAAGTATGGTCAGAAAAATTTCATCAACTTTCCATTGATCCATCAACCAGTGATAGTCAAGTTCCTGGGAAAAAGGATAAAGTTAGGTTTCCTTGTAAGTTATGCAAAGGGAGTCATCAAACTCACATTTTCCCTCACATGGATGAAGCCTCAAATTGTTGGATAACCTTACTGTTCCACAGCAAGAATTTCCAACTGGTTACCGTAAACTTTCTCCCAACCTACCGTCAACTGACGGAGTGATTGATCTAATTTCAAGTACATTCGATCCCACTCTTCCATTGGAGAGTGAAACTCATATCACTCAGGTTGATGATCCATTAGTTGATCAAGTGGTCGATTCGATTTCACATTCGGTCGATCCCATTCTCCCTGTAGAGAGTGAACTTCATACCACTCAGGTTCTTCTTATTACATCAGATTCTTCTACGTCGGGGGGCATTTCACCTGTTTCTACAGAACCCCCTTCAAGTACTGAGGTCTTTTCCTTTGATTGGAATAGACTAACACAACCTCGTCTTCCTTCCTCCATCCCTTTCCAAATCATTGTGAATTTTGGTGGTAGGGACATGCACCGCACACAGGTAGATGAAGGTGCTTCTGTTAGTATTTTATCCTCAACTGTTTGGAAAGCTTTGGGTTCCACTCAGCTTGTGCCTATTACGCAGAATCTGAAAGCTTTTAACAAAACCATTAGTGAACCTTTAGGGATCCTTCCTAAGTTTTCTATTACTTTGGAAAGTAAAACTGTCTGTATTGATCTTATGGTAGTTCGAGGTCCCTTGGATTTCAATTTACTCCTTGGGCGAGACTATGTTTATGCAATGAAAGCTGTCATATCGACACTCTTTCGCGTGATGTCTTTCCCTCACAATGGCAATATTGTGACTGTAGACCAGCTTTCGTTCCCTAGTCTTGATTCAACTACCAATAATCTGACATCCCTGAATGTTCCTCATTTGAAAGTGGTATCTACCCTGCCATGGGTTAATTATGTGGCAACTAGTCCCATGTTTTCAATTACCGATGTAAGCGAGCCTCTCACTATTTGCTCATATTCCTTTGACTTAGATCCGGTAATTGACATAGAAAACTCTATGGGATTATTTGAACGCGATGTTCTTATCCCTTTTGAGTCCCTTGACATGTGTTCCTTCCAGAGAAATATTCTTCCTTCTGATGAAGACCTGTTGGAAGCCATGATCAAGGTGTGTCCATTGACATGTGTCTCTTCCAGTTGGAAGCCATGATCAAGTTGGTGAGGATAGTTCCTTTTACTGTGTCAACCTCGTTAAAAAATGAATCAGTGAATGAGGATAGTTCCTTTTACCGTGTCAACCTCGTTAAAAAATGAATCAGTTAGTCGAGAGCATAGTTCCTTTTCTTGTGTCAAGCTCGTTTAAAAAATGAAACAAGCTTCCATGAGGACAGTTCTTTTCTTGTGTCAACCTCATTAAAAAATGAATCAGTAGGTGGATTGTAGAGAGTAGTTTGATAGACTATAAATAAGTAGTTTATGAGGATGGTTCCTGTTACTGAGTCAACCTCGTTAAAAAATGAATCAGGTATGAGGACAGTTCTTTTCCTGTGTCAACCTCGTTAAAAAATGAATCAGTTAGTCAGAGGATAGTTCCTATTACTGAGTCAACCTCGTTAAAAAATGAATTAGGCATGAGGACAGTTCTTTTCCTGTGTCAACCTCATTAAAAAATGAATCAGTAGGTAGATTGTAGAGAGTAGATTAATAGATTAGAAGTAAGTAGTTTCTGAGGATGGTTCCTGTTACTGAGTCAACCTCGTAAAAAAAATGAATCAGGTATGAGGAAATTTCCTTTTACTGTGTCAACCTCGTTAAAAATGAATCAGTGTATCAAGAGGAAAGTTCCTTTTACTGTGTCAACCTCATTAAAGTATGAAACACCTTGCCATGAGCATAGTTCTTTTGCTGTGTCAAGCTCGTTAAAAAATGAAACAAATCCTCCCCTAATTGAGTCGAGTCTTTGACTAGATCTCGTAAATGTTAAGTCATATATTTAGGTTAGTTATTTCAGTTTTTGGATAATTTTCTTACAGTTTTCGGTCGGGTCTTTCATATGATCTCGTAAATGAACCTTCATTCCATCCAGCTATTAATTACCAGATGTGTAATTAGTTGAATAAAATGAAGCTGGGGGGGCATGCGCTCTAGCAGTTACGCTTAGGGGGCATCAAGCATAGTTTTATCTCTGTTTCAAGCTTGTGTAAAAATGAAACCACTCTAAAGCATAATTTTTCTCTGTTTCAAGCTTTTGTAAAAATGAAACCTATCTTGAGTCAATTTCGGTTATTATTTCCAAGACTCATTAAACTCATGAAAATCCTGAGATTATTTTGCTATCTTTCATTCTCGTAAAACACATGAAAATGCCAAGTTCTCTCCATCTTTTACTGCTCGTAAATTAAATTGAAAGTCGGCCACATGAGTAAATTTTTATCCCTTTTTCGAACTCGTTAAAATTTACAGAAAAAAGTGAAACTACTGAGTATACTTTTATCACTTTTTTAAACTCTTTAAAATTACGAAAAAGCGAAACCCTGGAGTTCTCTTTTAAGCCCTTTTCAGACTCTTTAAAAATGAAAATATTGTCGAGTACTTGACTATTCGAACTCGTTAAAGTAAATGAATGATCGTCCCTTCAGTATAAGTTTACCCCTTTTACGGACTGAAATGGACTATTTACGAAAAAAGGTATACGTTGACTAATTACGGTCAACAAAGTTCTCTCTTGCATTATTTTATCCTTTTTCGGGCCTGAGAGACTAAATTTACGAAAAAGTACACCCATGGAATTTTCTTAAGTTTTTTCTTTTGACTCCCTAAAATTGAAAAACACCGAGTTTCTCCTATACTAGACTCGTTAAAAATTTAATAGTAAAGGACCTGTTCAATTTCAAACAGGAACGAACCACTCCTTCTTAGGGTTCAAATCTTAAACTAAGTTGGACTCATCCGAAGGATGAGCTTATAAACAAGCAAATGCTATCCTCCTCAAGCTTGTCAAAAATAAAGAGGTACTTGCCATAAATGGTGGGGGAAAAGAGAGAAAAATAAACTTGTTTGTTACATTTTGATTTTCGGAAAGCCATTAACCACTCTTGAACACGACACTTTTGTTCACCTGGGTTGGGAAATCCTTTGCCTAACAGTTAATCAAACCATATTGAAAGTCTTCAGCCTGTTTCTGGGTATTATCTTTGGGTCAATTGTCACTAACCCATCTGAAGTGTCGTTATGTGTTCAAGAGGACAGTTCAAATAAACCATTCATCTGCAAAACATCTGTCATCCATTTTGACCATCCCTGAGTCAGTCCTTGCCAATATATTTCTTCAAAACTTGATCTATGATTTCGTGTTGTGGGCTTGCCTACGACGGATAGAGCTATGTCAGGCAGCAACTCATTACTCATCTAGGAAGTTGATCCGAAATCGTCGATCTTGAAATACGCATGCCTCAATGGCAAAGTTTCTGCCTTTAATGACTGTTTATCATTGACTATTCGATCGAATGATTCCATGACATGTTTGACTTCAGCTCATTCATTCACAGCTACATGGATTGTACTGGGTACTTTGAGAGCCATTAACATTACTGGTGGTTACTCTCACACTTGTTAACAGTTTACATCATTGACTGGTAATCAAGTTGTTTCTACCATATTCGACTTCGACACATTCATTCACATGGATAGAATCGTACTAGGTGGAGATGCGGAAATTAAGACCCTGGATCTAGTTTCTACCATCCAGGCTGCAAGGAATTTTGTTATCATTTATAAAGTGGACTATTTATAAACAGATGGCTGCGTCCATACTGTGTCTACACATGTCTATACTGTGATGTACTCAAAATCATTCCTATATCATAACAGTTTGAATTAGTTTATAGTTAGTTTTGATCTGAGTATGGGAATGCCTACCTCAGCGATGATATGATTACATAGATATATTTTGCATTGAATGTTTTTACAGGTTCCGACTGGGGTGTCCACAGGATGATCCTTGAAATGATAAAGTACTTCACTCTTCATATATGACAGACTTCATCTTCATATATTCCAGACTTCGCACTTTAGGGGGAAATCTGTTACACTAAAAACTGTCACCTTGACATTCTGCTGACTGTATGAGCTCATTAACACTCATACATGCCTCCTCTACAAGTCTTACAACCTTTAATCCTCATGTCAAGCCCTAAAACAAGAAGAAAACCCTAAAAACCTGCGAAAGAATGAGTACATGTAACAGTGGCTTTACTGCGTTCACTGGTACTTAGCCTTAGGTAATGCACCAAGCGCCTGCGTTCTAGAATGCAGTTTTCCTTTGGAATGCCTGCGTACCCCCTCCAAACTCAAAAGAGCGAGAAAGTAAAGTTAAAAAGTTGGTTTGAGGTCAATTCTAGAAGGTTCTAGATGAGAATTTTTGGGGATGAGTACACTTTGATAAGGTGCATGTATCCCTCACCTTAAGGAACTAATCCCTTGATGTGAGGAGTCTATCCCTTTGAAGGAGGATTCTATCCCTTCAAAGGTGGAATCCTAACCTCCTCATCTGCTCTATAAAAGGAGGCATTGGGTAGCCTCAAAGGGAGATTTTGGAGATTGAGAATTGGAGTTCAAGCTTTATGTGTGATTGAGTTGAAGTGCTGTTGATATTTAGACTTCTTTTTGTTGAGCTTTTGAGAGGAAAGATCACATACCTCTTTGTGCTCCTAGAGGAAGAGTGCAAGACTTATCAAAGTATAAGAGACTTCTGCTTCGGACCCCGGGAAGGCCTTTCAAACATCAAGGCTAAGGTTGTAAGGTTCTCCTGTTATTTTTAAGATTAATACAATCAAGTTATGTTTTTCTCAATAAACTGTCATTTGATTGTTTATTTCAATAAGCTGTCGTTTGATCATTTATTTCATAGATTCCTTGATCACTATGATAGGTATGTTTTATGATTATTTGTTATAAAGGTGCTATTGATATTTTCTTGTTTGTGATTGCAGATCGACGAAAGACGATACTTTCTTGCGACAAAAGGATTATTGTTGCGACGAAGGATTATTTATGCGACGGAAGCACTACGACCGCAAATAAGCATTTGGATCTAAGGTAGGATTTACACCTTCATAGCATTTATTTGTAAAACGAATATATTTAGAGAAAGACAAACTTAGTTGTTCGTTTTTTGCTAGATTGTCTTCTGACACTAAGGAGATTGATCTTGTCCGCAAGATCGATTTATCCGGCCAACAAGGAACACTTACTCAGTTAGATCAGTGCAAGGGTTGCATCATGGGGAAGTATGCAAAATCCACCTTTCATGAAAAGGAGAACCGTGCTTCAGTGATCCTGGAGAGAGTTCACACAGATGTGTGTGGACCATTCTCGGTTGCTTCAACAGCAAAACACAGGTATTGTGTTATTTTTGTTGA